>ML789530.1:297834-321428 GCA_009831015.1 Picea engelmannii | reverse complement strand
TTGAGTGGACCCCATGAGGCAGAGTAGTGGGTTGTTTTATCATGGTTCCATCCCAACCCACCTTTTGTTCATGTTATTTTGCTCTACCCCTTCCCTAGCTAAATATTACTGAATATCAAGAGGTGGAAGTTCAGTACGGTCATTCTAATTTCAATTCCCAAAACTGTAGTGCCATTCAACTTCCTCCATTTATTCCCAAAACCCAAGATCTTCCCTCTCTATAGTGGGTGGTCGAAAATGGAGTTCTTCCCTCTCTACACACCATAAACTAAAGACCAAGTTCATTCTACATGCTAGGAATAGAAGGAGAGGATGGTTGTATGCATGTGTTGTCTATTGTAATTCTCCCTTGAATAATAAGAATACAGATTATCATTGCCCTATGGTTTTTTCCCGTGTTGAGTTTCCACATAAATCACTGTGTCAATTGTGTGATTATTATTCTCTGTTCAATCTTGGTTTTATTCTCTTTTCTATTAGAATCATGTTACGTTTATGCTTTCGCTGCCTAAAAAGTGGTATTAGAGAACAGAGTTGAAGGATATAAGATAGAATCAGATCGTTGGATAACAGAGAAGGTTAATCAAGTCGAGTTAAGTGGAGTGGAGTGGATCATCCTAGGACAAGTTTTATTACACTATCATAGGTTTTCCCTATTACACAGTGCAATAATTGCAGGCACACTTATGAATTTTTCAATTTCTGCAAAGTGTTACGGGTGATCCATATCACACAGTGCGACAATTTGGAGAAAGTGTCGTAGGCAAATTGTCGCAAGATATCCATATTAAACAGTGCAACAATTTTAGCATTATCGCATGCTATCCTTATCTAGGGTGCAACAATCCAAAAATTAAAGGCTCTTGTGAATGGTATGAAGTTCAAACCTTATCTAGGGTGCAACAATCCAAAAAGTAAAGGTTCTTGTGAATGGTATGAAGTTCAAACCTTTGTTTTTGTCTTATTATGAATAAGACATGGTCGTGATCTTTGTTTTTTTCTTATTATGAACTTATGGAGAATCGAGTATTAATAAAGGTGGAGGTAAGCTTTAATAAAGGTGACTTTTTTTTTTTTTTTTTTAATGTGAGAGTGCGTTTTAATAAAAGGTGAGGTCGACCCCCTTTTATGAGGTAGAAAAAAAAAATAATAATAATATATATATATATATATATATATATATATATATATATATATATATATATAACTTTTATTTTGGGTTTTATAGCATTATCCCTCCATGTTTAAAAGGGTTTGGTTTGATAAGTTGTGGTTTGGACAGTTTTTTCTGCTAATTGCAAAAAATGTAAAGTTCTAAGTTTGAGGTGTAGAAATTTAGTGGTAAGAATAACTTTGAGCTATGGAATCTCAAGATATGGGATCTACTTGTGCAACAAGGATTGCAAAAGGTGTTAGCTGGAAAGACAAAGAAATCGATAAACATGACAGATGAGGACTGGGAAGATCAAGATGCAAGAGCTCTCAGTACCATTCATAATTTGTGTCTGGAACATGAAGTCTTGTTTAACATCGTTGGAGAGGAGACAACATCGTGTTTGTGGAACAGACTGGAGATTTTGAATATGACAAAGCCATTGATGAACATAATCTTCTTAAAGAGGAAGTTGTACAACTTAAGGATGAAAGAAGGTACAAAAATTGTTGGTCACTTAAATGTTTTCAATACTTTGATTTGTCAATTATCTAGTATGGAAGTAAAGTATGAATATGAGGACAAGGCAATTATGCTACTGTGTTCATTTCCTAAGTCATGGGATCATCTGGTCACATCTATGTGTTTCATCTCAACAGATGTCGTTGATTATGACACTGTTGTGGGAGCTTTGTTGTCCGAGGAAATGACGAGAAGATCCAATAAAGAAACCTTAACAACATAAGCAATGGTAGTCAGAGTTTGATCAAAAAAAGGAGGGAAAGATCATAAAGGTACAACTAGGTCTAGGTCAAAATACAGTAAGGGTAAGGGAAAATGTTGGTTCTATGGAAAATTTGGGCATATCAAGAAGGATTGTTGGAAAAGACAACAAACATCCAAAGAGGACTCCAAAATACAAGCAAATTCATCTACAACAACTCCAGGTTCAAGTATGGTCGATGAAAGTTTATCTGTCTATTGTATCTCACCACCTGTGTTCACATATAAGTTGCAGGGTGGTGATGGTTGAGCCACTGTGGAATAAAAAAAAATGTATTTACTTTGGAGTTGTAAAAATTATTAATTGCATGTAAATGAGAATACATCTGTAAGACATGGATAGGCATGTGTACCCCTGGTTTATCAAGTCACCTATGAAAATTCTAAACATAGATTTAGGTATATTGAATATGTGGGGGGGCATGTATGTTGGGTTAACGTTGACTCGGTGAAAGAGTTAATTAGTTAAATTTGTTTTTTATGACAAAGCATGTGGTTTTTCGAGTCCATGTTTTTGGCTAGCTTGTGGTATTGTGTCCATGGATTTCATGTAATGAATCTTATAAAAGCCTTGTTGAACTCCATTGTAAATGGTCCTAGAGGTAAGTGGTGAAGGCTTACTTGGTCGGTTTGGCTAGATTTAGTTAAAGTTTTTTGAATGCAAAGTTTGAGGTCGAGCGGTGTGTCCAGGTTAGAAAGGTGGGTCTATAGAAAGGTTGATGTGTTGGTAGGTCAATCAAGTGTTTGAGAATATATGATGAAGGTAGGTTCATATCCAGGTAACTTGGTAAGTATTGCAAGGAAGTTGGGATCAAATAGGCATGTTCAGTAATGCCAAGTTGCAACAATAGTTGTGGATAGAAGTGGTTGTGCTATCTGGTAACTCGATCACCATCGGTTGCAAAAGACATTCTGGAAGAGGTATGAATAGGTCATCTAGTAATTACTCAAATGTGAAATTATTCGGTTGTGATGCTTATGTTTTTATCAACATTCTAAGTAGGACCCAAATCAAATAGGTAGATATTTTATATGGTGATGATGTTAAGGGATGCAGACTGTGGGATCCTACTACCCACATAATCATCATGGAAAAAGATGCATTGTTTGATCAATCCCCTTTTATAAAATCAAACATAGTAAAATATGAAAGGCTCAAAGCATGAATGGTAGTAGAATGGTATTGGGAAGGTATTGATTTCCATGAAAGTTTCTCACCAGTTTTTAAAATCTTGTTTCTATTCATGTTGTGTTAGTAGTAGCTGTGTTAGTATAACTAGATGTTAAAACTATTTTACGTGGAGTTTTTTGGATAAGGGGATGTATATGGAACAACCAAAATGGTTAGTTTAGAATTTTTTTGCAAACCCAAGAATCATTGTATGGCCTGAAGAATGCCAGGAAAATGGTACAAGATGTTTGATTCCTTCATGGTGAGCCAAGTTTTACAAGAAGTGAGTATATCCATTATGTTTATGGTATATTTATTATCTTGGTGTTAAATGGTATGCTTGTAGAAAACACAAGCATGTTTAATATCAACAGGTTGGATCAGTTGGTTAGGACGTTTGTGATGAAGGATCTGGGAGTAGAAAAATAAATATTGGGCATGGAAATACACAGAGACGGGAAATATGGTAATCTTGGTTATCACAACAGAAGTATGTGGTGAAGATACTGAGGAAATTCGGTATGAATTATGTGAAACCGGTAAAATCCATTTGGCTTTCCATTGTAAGTTTTCTTTAGGTTTATGTCCTAACTGATAAAGAAGAAAAGGAATATGTGTCTCAAGTATTATATTCTAATAGGAATTTTGATGATTGAGATGGGAAATGGTCAACATTTCACATATATTTGGTGTTGTCAGTAGACACATGGAAAAACAAGGTGAAGAGCATGGAAATGGGTGCTTCAAACACAGAAGCACAAGTATCACCTACATTGGTTGCAGTGTTTTTGTCTGTGGTTATGATTCATGAGATTTGGACAAGAGGAAACCTACCTTAGGTTATGTCTTGCAAGAATGCAAGGATCTATTGGGTAAGTTTGGACAGGTACATGATGTAGTGTTCCATGGTGGTCAAAGCATTGTGAATTTCACTAAAAGTCCAGCATATCAAAATGGGACAAGTGCATCGATTTATAATATAGGTTACTGATGGAGTCAAAATGGTCCATACAGAGTGAATCGTGCAGGAATGTTAACGTAATAGTATTGTTAAAAAAGTTGTGGAGTTGTGATGGTGTTTGGATTCTACTGGCTTGCATGAAAGGTGACGAACTAATTACGGCATGATATATCTGGTCAATTGTTGTCAAGGTGGAGATTTTTGGAAAAGAGCCAACTAATTTCCCATGTGGTAGCATGCACATGCACATAAACTAAGTTTATATTGTGCATGCATGCACTCTTAATTGAACATGTATTGTAACTATATGATTTATTTATGACCGTGTAAGTGTGTGATAGATGTTATATATACGAGCATACCCATAGAGGTGCAGTGCAGTGTGTGAGCAAGACACAATATTGTGGAGTGCGGTGTGTGTGTAGAGAGGAAAAGATGGTTGTATGCCTATGTTGGCTATTGTAATTCTCCCTTGAATAATAAGAATATTGATTATCATTGCTTCGTCATATTTTTTTGTATTGGGTTTCCACATAAATCATTGTGTCAATTGTGTGATTGTTGTTCTCGGTTTAGTCTTAGTTTTATTCCCTTTTCTATTAGAATCATGTTACATTTATGCTTCCGCTGATTCTCTTTTCTATTAGAATCATGTTACGTTTATGCTTCCTCTAACTAACACTAATGAGGTCTCTGAGATAACTTCTATGACTTTCCTAAATAAAATACTCTTGATCGTCAAGAAAATGGGACAAAAATAATTGGGGTTTCGAAAGGGTGACTTGACATAATAGAGTGATTTAACAGTTACACACTCCATCACCAACTGCACTAGATCCTCGAAGCTATGAAGTTGTGACATTTATGTTATTTATGAATATGACAAAAGAGATCGAATCTATTCCAAAATTTGCATTCTAATACTGAAATGCCCTCTAATATTTTAAAAAAAAAACACTTGAGCGATAAAGAGTTTTTTCAAATTATCATTGAAGGCACTTGAGCAGTAAAAACAAATTTCAAATTATCATAGAACATGTTATGCACAAAAACAAGCCTCGAGTAACAGGTCCCATTACATACAACAAAAGTTCACACTTGACCTAACTAAATCTAATGATTGAGTTATTAAATCTAACGAAGCGTTCCTCATTTAGTCGTGCTTAATTAGCCATCTAATTTTATTTTATGCTTATCATATCAAATCAGACCCAAAAATTGACAAAGAAAATAAGTGAAGAATTTATTTACCTAGAATATGGAGAGCATCCGAGAAAGCTCCAAGAATAGATTCCTAAACGAACAAATTCTCTCCAAATAGAAAAGAAAAACGTTTCTGCATATAAACAAGTAAATATTAATGGTTGAAACTAACTGGAAAAACATTTTAACAACAATTCAATATATGAAAGTCATCGTGAAGACACATCTATGGATCATGTTATCGCCCTTAGAAATTGTCCTCTCTCTCTCTCTTGGTTATTTCCATTTGACCGTTCCACCCATATGATTCTGAAAAACCACCATTTTGAATGTTCAAGATATTCAAAACATAAATATCTCTACCTAGCTTCAGTGAAGCACTCATATGTTTTTAAACTTTAAAACTCAAATCCTAGCACAGAATTATGTATGGCCAGGTTATATACATCTACATTCTCACTGATTGCATATTTCATATCAGAGTTCCAAATCCATTTCCCGTCCAGTAAAATCCAGCCTCCTCCTCTATTACAAGATAAGCACTCAGATTCATGTCATTGGCACACATACTGAATACTCAAACATAAATACAAAGGCCTAACCAGGAAGACACACAACACTTCAAATGAGGAAAATGTTTTGAATGTCTGTAAGATTTTATATAATGTTCTTTAAACTTCAACCACCTTCAATGGATAGGATAGGAGCCCTTCCCTCTATTTTGAACCAGATTGCAGATGAGAAAGTTGTATATAAAGACAAATTGTTTTTTTCTCCTTCAACAATAGTTATCTTTTTTCATCTTTTAGGTGGTTGGTTGTTTCATTATCTAGCTTTTGTGTGGTGGTTTTAGCTATTTCATTACCTAGTCATTGCATAGTTTGGTGTTAGATCAGCTATGAGGTGGTTTTCATTTTTTCACAAATTTTTATAATAGAATAAGTTAATCTGTTAGTAAATTTTTTTTTTTTCATAAATTGGATAAGAAAAATTTGAAGCATAATACATTTTACTGTTAACCTATTTAAATTATTAAAAAAATATCAAAATTTTAAAGGGGTTATCTAAAAGTTCAAAGTTTTGGCATTTTTCACCTGGATATGGCATTTTCTATCGAAATTCAAGGATATAGATTTCGGTGAAATCTTAATTTTGGTGTGCAGCTGAAGCAAAACAAGAACAAGTAGAGAAATTTCAGATATTAAAAAATACTAATAACACAACAAACATACACATAATTGACACAGGTAAAACCCTTCTTATAAGGGAAATTTCTGACCTTGCCTCAATAGGATTAACTGAATAAAATACAAATTTCATTTAGTTACAAAATTTTCCATCATATTGTGCACTCATACCAAATTGGTAGATTTGGTTTAACAAAAATTTAAAAAAGAGGAGCCACTAAATCTGTCAATATCCACAATATCATGGAAAAAATTAGTTGACATATTCAACAATTTTTTTGTTGTTTAAATTGCATTTCTAAATGTATAGATGGATTCAAGGTTCTAAAAAACTCTGGAGCACTCGGATTATATAGGCTTACCACTCGGATTATATATGCTTACCACTCAATTGTGGAGATCCAAGAATTTATGGCCAAATTTCCAACAAAATTAAACGCTCGGAAAAAAATCAAAACCTAAACTACAAAGAAAGTTTACTACAAAATTAGGGAGGTATTTTTATGAGCATTTCACTTAAAGAGTGCCTAGAATTATAAGCTTGATACATATTATTTTCTTTGCATCAAAAGACCAATTTTGTTATATTTTTGGTACAATGAAAATCATTTGATTGTACACATTGATGGACTTGGGTATGATAAGCTTGAAGTTTATAGTTTTGACATGCAAATGGAAAGAAATGGGGAATTTTTTGGTGTTTAGGACACTATGTGGTTGTGCTATGCTTTGAATATAAAATGAATTTGATTAAATCTTTATGTCTCGGGACATTATTATGTGTGTATACATGGATGTGGATGCACTACATGTGTTGGATTCTAGGTTGTTTAGGCTCTTTTAAGGGAGAAAATGGGGCAAAAACAACTTGGATACTTTATTATTAAATGATAATGGTGGAGTTTGGAGAAATTTTGGGTACCACGTGTGGAGAAAGAAATATTGTGTCTCCTTAAAGGCATCCAAATGTATATGATGTAAGATGCAAGTCTAAAATGTTGATTTTGGATATCATCTTAGGAAAACTGATTCATTTTGTAGAGAGTATGGTTATGCCAAGTATTATAAGGGTTGTTGTCATAAATATCAATAAGGTTTCTTTTATAAAGGGGTCCATTGTATTTGATTCTAGGATTGGTTCCAAGATATTCTTCCTTTTAGGGCAGGAGGGTTTTCTAGATGAAGTAGACCTTGTTAGGGTCGAACCCAATGGAAGAGTTCATTGGGTTAGTCTTAATAATGAATCATTATTTCTATGAAAAGGTTTAACATTGTGGAATCCCATGAAATGATTATTACTTCTATCAAGAGATAGATTCATGAGTTAAAATTTATAAGAAGAGTTAGGCATAGAAATCTCACCATGTTATAAGCTTATGCTTGACAACAAAATAATGATTTTATTAGTATATGACTTTGTGTCAAATGGAAGACTTGTCAATGCTTTAATAAAATCAGGGTCAATGTGGAAATAAATAGTTGGCATGATAATGGGTGTCAAGTAACTTCATTTCCATTACAACACAATGTTGAACATTAAATGCACATTTGGCTTTGAAGTAAAAAAATTTAAAGATAAATATAGTATTTACTGTTTTTTTTATATCATTGAATATTGATTTGTTTCTTAATTCAAAAGATTCTATAATCACATAAGTGGGAGAAGGGTCAAGCAAAATTTTGATTAAGAAGATTTATTAAATTAAATGGCATGTTAACGTAGCATTATTGTTATAAAGAAGTGAGACATGATGATAAGGATTAGTTAAAATTTTGAAAAAAAGAATTTTTTCTTTATGTACAAAACATTTTATTTATTTATATATAAAATAGTATCTACAATATTTAATAATTTGATAATTGCATACCTTTATTCTTTTCAATAAAGATTGATATTATTAAAAAAATAATTTCACACTTTTATCTATTCAATTAATTGAAAACCCTTCATATTTGTTACCCAATTAAAATCATTTTTAACACATTGTTGCTCCTTACTCTTTGAGTTATTTAAGGCAACATTTTCCCATTCAACTTAAACATGGTAAGTTGACTAGACACCCTTTATATTTGTTACCCTATCAAAATCAAGTTAAACACAATGTGGCTACTTAGTCTTTGAGTTGTTTAAAGTGACATTTTCTCATGATTAATGATTTCCTTTAAAATTTGAAAAAAAAAATATTAATAAATATTTTTACATACAAGGTTAAAAATTCATATTAACAAATCTCTTTACATACAAGGTTAATCAGTTGATACCCTAGAAGATTATGGTATGATATATTGTACAAATGATGTCAAATTCTTTCCATGCATAAATTGATGAATTTACTTAACTAGTTGGATGTTCAACTTTTAGCTTGGGTAGTTGATTGATTGTAAAAACATTTATGTCATGATTGTATTTTTTCCTTACTTTGGTATACCGTAGAATTTTATTTTCTTAGTTTTGTTATGCTATTGTGTTATATAGTTAAAGCATTGTGTTGTTTTTGTCTTGAGGAGAGTTATATGATAGGTATATCTTTTTATTTTCTTCTCTTAATCATTTCACAATCCAAATTCACATTGATTTGGTATCGTATATGTTCTAATTTTCCACAAAAAAATACTTTTCTCTCCAATGTATGACAATTGATAATTTTTAGTATCCCCCTAGCTATGGAAATATGTAGATATCCTTTTGTATTTTCTTCACAATTCATTCTTAGCATTTTTAGATACATGTTTTTTTTTTAAGTTTCCTTTTGTTTTTGAATGCTCTTTTATGGTTTTCCTTTGGAAGTTTACCCTTTTTTTTTAAATCTATTTTTCTCTGAAAATAGAAGAAATGATTACATGTTTGACATCTCCACTATTCTTTATTGGAAACATATGACTAGACAAAACTAAGAAAAATAAATATCCTAGTTTTCTTACCCGATCTCATTTCCCTTGAAACCTCAATATCATTTGTTTGTTGAAAATCTTATTGTTGAAGTTGTCTAATAGTTTTCCTTTCTTGGTTGAATTTATTTCTTTCCTCTATAGGGTTCAAACCCTTTAACCCAATGTGAAGATGTTTCATTAGGTACAATGCCCATTTTTCCTTTCGTTTCTTGACTCGAACTCATCCCCCTTGATGTTCTTCCCTAGAAGTAATATTAGGTGGGGGAGCTACCACAAACTACAACAAGCTAACAACAAGCTAACAACTTCCTCTACAGGTTTATTTTTTATGCCAATGGTTTCTTTTTCTTGTTTCATTTCCTTATTCATGGAGAAGACTTCCACTTCTATCAAGCATAGGTTTTTAACACTCACTCTTCCATTAGGTGGGTTTTCTATTCCACTTTCCTATCTTTCTTGTAGAAATATTCTTGGAAGACTTTTTAGCATCCATTCCATGTGTTGGGTAACAAGCCATTGTACTCAAAGAACCCTTTATATATCAAGGATAATTGTTCATAATTAGGTTTTTTCTTCCACACCTTTCCAAGTACCTCAATCAAGATATCATCATGTAGGCCTTTAGAAAAATCCACCTCTATACACAACTTGACATTGGTTGTTATATATTTATTGGTATTGGTTTATGGGAATGAAAATTCCTTAGTGTACTTTGAATATTCATAGGGTGGATCTAATTTATCCTTGATATCATGAAATCTGAGGTTTTTTGGTCACATTTTTTCTTGTGATAGCTAAAATCCCATGTTTTCCATGTTATGGAGTTACTACCTAATATGTCATTGAACCATTATTTCTATATTATTGAATTGATATTTGTGGTCACTAGTTCATATTTGGTTAATTTGATAAATGATTTTAGGCAAGGAGGTTTTTTATTCAAGGTATCCCTCTCTGATATGATTCCATGTTCTCTTTAGAAAATGATTACATATACCACATAACTAGGAGTTGTTTTAGTGTCTTAAGTTTCAATTGATCTCTTTTGTAAACTTTTCTTGTGGGTGTTGGGTTGGTTGAATAAGAATTTAAGAAACAAAATATAGATGTTGTTATTTCATCTATCTCATGCATAATATGTTTTCTATAATAGGGACATTAAACAGATAAACAGACCAATATATACTATCAACCAAAACCATAAATTCCATTTAAAACAATATGGATAATTCAATGTCAAACTCATCATGGCCTACACTTAACACCATCAAGAGTGATTCATGCCACGATAGAATACACAAAACAACACAATAATTAGATGCATTCCATGCAAGTGATGGATATTGAATCATTGAGTTACCATAGCTAAAATATCATCCAAACCATATGAAACCCTTTCGAGTAGGGTCATATCAAGATAGGGAAAATGCTCAAGATATAAATTAAAAGGAACGGATTTGAGCCTTTTCATTTCCCCTTGAATCATAGCAGCCAAAATAACTATTTGATCAAGGTTACAACCTGAAACCAAATGAAGGGAAATCATTTTTATACATAATTCATGGTCGATATCTTGTCTCAAGGCTTCAAGGATAAACTATAGAAATTATAAAGTAACAATAGTAAGTATACAAACAAAATACATCTATATCAAATGCATGCAAGAGGTCAAACGAAGTTTGAACTTTACATGTGAGGTCGGTTTCACTAAAAAAATAGATAATACATAGGAATAATGGGTTGCAATCATAAGGGAAAAGAAAGCTTTGATTTGGAGGATAAAAAATAACACACACACACACACACACACACACACACACACACACACACACACACACACACACACACACACGCGCGCGCGCCTATTACAAACTTAAATCAAGAATGAAAGACACACAAACAATGAAAGAAATCTACATGGTATTAGGTATATATTCATTTGATCATGATTGGGATGTTTAGGTTGCTTCTTGTCCATTAATGTCTAATATTGAAACCCATATACATTGTTAGCAACTTGTTTCCAATGCACTATGTGAGAGAGCTCAAGTGTGTCACCTAGATCTATTTTTATCCACAATGAATAAGCACACAAAACCAAAAATGGAGAACCAAAATCAAGAACATTCCCAATATCCCAATCCTTCACACAAGCATTCAAGTTGGTTAATGTCTAAACCAAAACAAAAACAAGAAAGCATGCATAATCCTCAACTTCAAAGGAGGATTTGTAGAGGAAACTTCAAGAGCAAGTTGGTAAAAATGGATAATGCAAATGCATGACATAAGTTAGAGAAAAATCATTATAGAACCAACTATCCATCCTAATCCTTAGATTGGATTGGATGGTTGATGATTCTAGACATCAGACACATGCCCCCACCCTATAAATTCATCATTAAAAGTGAGGTATAGGATGGTCGAGTGGTGCCATAGAAATCGAGCATTTTCCATATCAAATCCTAATATGATTGATAGGGTGTGGGTAAATTCATAACCTCATTTCTTAATGTTCATACCTTATACATGCCTTGCTATTTGTGTATGTTTATACACCAAAATTTGGTATGGTTGAAACTTTAGTTTCAACCTTATGCCATATATGTTTTCTTTTTTTTTTGTTCATGGCTTGCAACTTAGGCATAGATAAAAACACAATGCTAACCACATGGATTCATTTAATTAGGACCTAATTCCACCTTGATACATTTATAGATTTATTTTCTTATGAACTAACATTATTTTATGTGGCTATAAGTATCAAGACAATAAAAACGATAAGCCATAAAACCATGACAACCACTCATATACCATTGCATTCATTAATGGATAAACCACTTGGGAATGACTATAAACAAATATGACGAAGCCAATAAATATGCACCCATAATTAAACACATGGTAACAATAATCTTCTATGAAATTATATCATCATTCCCAATGAACTGTACTAGCCACAAACCACATCAGGGAAATGTAATATTTCCATAATCAATAAATCATGTTAGCAACATTATAACAACACCATGAATCACAACTTTTCAGAAAAACATTGTAACATCCCTATTTTTAATCCCCCCAAATTATAATATAATTTTGATTAGGCTAGTGAGTCGTATTGACTTAATGTGGCCAAGGGCCACGCAATGTAATATGTAAGCATTGTATTGTTTTTTTAAATAAATAAAATGTGATGCCAACTATTGGGGGACATGGAAAAATATGGGGGGATGGGTAATCCGCAAGAGGGGAGGTGTCTAGAAAGGGGGTTTTATACATGAGTTTATTTTCCCAAATCCCATAGTTATTGAAGAGCTGAGATGAAATCTTGGGGATGAGTGGAATCCAATAAAATAGGAAAATGGAGGAAATTTGTAAGGGGGAGAGAAACAATTTTTGGGCATACACATTTTTACATGAGAGGAAGAAGTGTGTTGGGGTTGGAGCAACAATGGAGGGTGAATTCTGGAGCACTTTTCAAGATGAAAGACTGAAGAATCAAGTTGTCAGGCATGAAGAGTGAACTCCTGTGTGGGAGGTGCATTGCGGAAGAACCAAGTTGTTAGGTGTAAAAAATGAACCCTTGTGTGGGAGTTTCACTATGGAAGAACCAGGTTGTCAAACCTAAGGAGTGAACTCATGTGTGAGTTTCACTACAACAGTGAGTTGCTACTATTTATTTTTCCCTAGTCATTTTCCTAGCAACGAGTTTCCCTTGAGATCCTAGTAAGAGATATTAGTGTTCACCTATTCCAGAGACCCTATTAAAAATGATGCAACCCGATGGATTGACAATAGTAAAGGGATCACATTAGGTATGGTACATCTCTATGGAATGAGAGAAAAGAAGACATACATTCCTTCGTTTGGGAAACTGTGTGGAAGAGAACTGATGGAAATCAAGATAGTTGTAGGAAGAGTTTGTGGGTTATGGGATTTTTTTTAGCTATGAGTGGACAAGGAGATCACCCTCTTTTATGGACTCCTAGCCATATCTCAAGGGTGACTTTCTATTTATATTTGGAATAAAAAGTATATGGTTGGGTGGAACGTTTGTCCCAAGTAGTTGGTTACATAATTGTTTTCAAAGATAAGTGTTTTTTTTTTCTATTTTTGTGTTATATTATGAGGTAAATAATTTTGCATTGACTTTGTGTATGTGAACGATTTATATGATTCCATAAATGAGTATTAGATGCATTCATGCCTATTTAAAATGTTGTAAATGCATATGATTAAAAGCTATTAGAAATGGTTAATCTACGTTTTTTTCTATAGATCGTAAGCTACAGAAATTTATTTAGTAGAAATTATATTATTTTATGTTAAGTCTGCAAGTAAAGGGCCTCAACTAGGATAGGGTACGTTACAATATGGTATATGAGCGCCTAGGTTTACATCACTCAAGATGTATGGGCTAGAGAAGCCGCACAGAGGCAAATTTGTACATTAAGGTTTGCAACTGTTTGACAGAATGTCACCCCAGATCTCAAGTTTTGGCTTTATCAGAATCAGCCCAGGAGGGCCATGGAAGATCTTAGTAGAGAAAATCACAGTGTTGGGAGAAATCGGGAGAAAAATATCGTTGAGAGTCATCGGATTCACAATAAAAATGTTTCCTTTGTAAATCAAAAGAGAGGTAGAACCTTGACTAGGAGGAATTTTGTATCTAGATGTTCGAGACATACGTGAATTTGGGCATCCAAAGGATCAAACAACAACAAAATTTAGCCAAGTCTCGAATCCCAGATATGCAGTGAAAAACTAAAGGAGAACTATCATTTGATAGATACCATTAGATCAAATCAACCCTAGTTATCATTCATTGGATCTATCTGAACTTGGTGGAAGTAATGACATCTGGGCATCGAGAGTCCCTTAAGGTAAAGTCCCATTGAAAGGGGCAAATTCCAGATGTGGGATAGAGGAATCACGTTATCTGGAGTTCCTCACAATGAAGTTGTATTGAATATGGGTGGATTCCAGATGTAGACTTTACATCTAGGTATACGAGCATCCGAAGGTCCTTATAGTGAGATGTGGTTGGAAAGGGGTGGATGTTGGATGTGATACATTGACATCTAGGCATCCAGGGATCCCTAAGGTTAAGTTTTATTTAAATGGGTGGATGTTGTATGTAAAGTCGTGATGAATCTAGATGCCACATCAGCAATCCAACTCAATTCCATATCAACATCTTGTCAAAGGCCATTTCGGCAGGAAGGGTACACTAGTAGAGTATGTGGCAGGCTATCAAGGTTGGAAGTTGGATGATGGAATCCAGACTGATAGATCCAGGTGAGAATATGGTTGAGAATTGTTCATTGGTGTGTTGAGAATTAGTCACAGGGCTTAGACACTTCTTGTTTGCATTGCTTTTGGTAACCCTAGGAAGGGAAGTGGGGTAATCGAAGGACTCTTGAGCAGAGAAGGGGAATAATTCCTTGGGTGTGATAGTTATGTGGGGAATGAGGGATTGTGGGCTAGCTGCAGTAGTGGGCACCTAGGATTGATAAATTCTACTGAGATTCAGACCTTAGTGTGTCTCTAGAAGCCTTTTCCCCTAGTGGAGTTTGAGCCCCATCTCAAGGGTGGCCTATTGCTGGAAGCTTATGAGAAACAATGTTTATGGCTGGGAGGAAGGTATGAGTGAAGGACCCAATTGGTGACTTTCATAAAATATAAGAGTTATTTATGTGCTTGTCTTGTTTATTGTACTATTCTTATTTATGAATACTTTATATGGGTTAATTATTATATGTAGTCGCATATAAGTAATTGTCTATATTTTATTTAATCTTGCTTGCATATGTAAGTATGGTACTTATAACTTGTATTTGTAGTTGTGCATGGATATGACAAATGTGGATAGTATTTCTAGCTAATTTAACTTTGTGATTTTCGTTATGAGTCATCAAGAAGAGGATTGAGTGGTCAGGTGTGTAGGATTGTAGCATATGTGCATCAAGGCAATAATTTTTTTGTGTGTGAGTAGAGAAGTTGATTCCACGCAAAAGGAAATCAGAGTTGGTGTAGGATGCCAAGATGGTTGTGCCCACGGTTCTGCTATGTGATCAGTATGCTAGACCGCGTAGTTATTTGAGTTACTTTCACTGATTAAGGTTGTATTAAAAAGAGAATGTTTCTTCCACTATTATAAGTTGTGTGGAACGACTCAAGCTTGATAAGTGAGTTAAGAGATACTACACGGGTTGTGTTTAAAGTGGAATCTATGTAGTGTAATTTTAGACTAACATTGGTCAATAGTATGCTAGGAATGTTACAATTTGGTTGACTCAAAGCTACAGAAGTTAAGGTTGTGTGACGTGACCCATCCTTGGGTGGCTGGGGATGTTACATTATGGTATCAAAGAAATTGGTTCAACATTGGACTTGTATGGGCCATATACTAGCATGAATAGATGTGTGTGCTACGAATTGAAGTCGTGCAGTGAAGAGTTCAGTTTGCAAAAAAAACCATTGGTGCATGGTATAGAGTGGTGATGTGCGTAAAGACGATGATGCATAGGTGTGCACAACTAATTTTGGGGTTTTAAAATCATCCAAGAAATCTGAGGGAAGGATTCTAACAAAATGCTACAAATTTTTCATATAATTGTTGCATGAAATCATCTAAAAAATCTTAATTGCCTACACATTTTATGGAATTTTTAGCGAATAGAGTAGGAGAGAGTCAGTGCAGAAGGTTAAAAATCGCGGAATATGCGTAGAGGACTTATAGTCCTAATGATGAATTCATGTTGGTTTGGGTGTTGATGGTATAGAATCTAAGGAAGAGTGCATGAATTTAGTTGAAACCATAAAGGGACTGCAGAAACCATAAAGGGATTGCAAAAACATGTCCAAATCTATAAAGTTGACAATTAAAGGATTATGAGAGCCTAGGAGTAGCAACATGACTTCAATGTCAAATTGATTCAAAGCCTGTATATAATAGAAAAGAAAATGGATAAGGAGATAGAGATGAGTAGATCAAGAAGTAGCAAGTCTCATGATGAGAAAAGAAGAGAAGAAAGAAGTGATGGTAAGCATTCTTTTAGGAAAGTGAGTAGTATCTCAAGTCCATCTCTTGTCATAAATCATAATAGAAGGACTGGGGTGGATGAGATACAGGGATAAATGAATAAGATCAATCCTACTACCTTTGATGATGAGAACAAAAAGGGTGAATATGTGGAGACTTGGTTGTTGGGTATGAGGAAGTAATTTCAGCTGCATAATTATTCAACGCATGTAGAAAGGAATAATTGTTATTTATTAGCTCAAGGGGAAAGTATCAATGTGGTGGGATCATTATGTATAGGTGCAACACATTGATGAGAAGAAAGTTAATTGGAGGGATTTCAAGAGGTATTTCCAAAAGAAATACTTAACCAAGCAGTACTATGATAGGAAAATGAAGGAGTTCTTCGAACTCAAGTTGGGAAGCATGACGATAGATGAGTATGAAAGGAAATTTTCAAAGCTGCTGAAATATGTGCCTTTTATCAAGGATGAAAAAGTGAAAATTTATAGGTACTTGAGTGGGTTGCCCATATTTATCAGTGATGATATACAATATGATGGCCCTAAGAAGTTGGAAGAAACCATAAGGTGCACTAAGTGTCTTTATGAGCAACAAAGGGGAAGACCAAATTTCCAAAAGGCTATGGAAGACAAGGTGAAAAGTAAGGTGTAATAAAGGAAGAAGGGAGTTAAGCCATTGTTTTTAAGAAATACTACACAAGGGAAAAAAAAAACCCTCAAGGAGACCAGAATGTCGAAAAAAGTGGGACGAAAGTCATGAAAACAACCTATGCAGTGTTGGGGTTGTGGAGAAAATCATATGTGTAGAGATTTCCCTCAAAGATGTGATAAACTGAGGATTGTGTATAATGTTTAGCAAGCTGCAAAAGTTGAGGACATGGGTAGAAATGTGCCAATATTTATGCAGCATTGGATAACAATAAGGATGAGTTTGAGTCGCACATGATTGGGGTGGAAGGTAAGATTAATGACCCACCCATTTCTATTTTAATTGACTTAGGATCTAGCCATAGTTATTTAGATCCTAAGATTATGGAAATATTCCATTTGTCAAGAACAAAGCTTGGGAAACCTTGGTTGGTGTAGTTAGATACAAGAGAAAAAAGTAAAATTAATGATATGGTTGAGGCATGTCCAATGGATATGAATGGACTGCGCACAAAGGTTGATTTTAATTATATTATACCTTTGGGCTTAATATATTACCTTTGGGCTTAAAAATTCATTACTTTTCTCAGCAAGTGTTCATTTTATCAGTGACATATTCATTACTTTGGCGATGTCATTTCAGAGGAAGGAATCATTGTGGACCCAACAAAGATAAAATCCATTGAGGAATGGCCAACACCAAGAAATGTCACATAAGTGAGATCCTTTCTAGGATTAACAGGGTACTATAGAAGGTTTATTGAATTATTCTCAAAGATTGTGCATCCAATCACATGCTTGCAGAAGAAAAGTGTGTGATTTGAATGTACTCTGGTTTGCACGAAGAGTTTTCTAACAAGTACTCCAATTTTGAGAATTTTTCATCCAGATGTAGACTTTGTTGTGTGTAATAATGCATGCAAGGAAGGAATTAGTGGAGTCTTGAGTCATAATGGACATGTGGTATGCTATGAATCAAGGAAGTTGAAAGAGAATGAAAATCTCTATGTTACGCATGACTTGGAATTGGAAGTTATAATGCATGCCTTGAAGATGTGGTAGCATTATCTCATGGGTAAAATATTTGAGCTAAGAACAGACCATTGTGGTCTAAAATACTTGTTTGGACAACCAAGTCTAAATTCCAGACAAAGCACATGGTTAGAGTTCCTCAGTGAGTATGAATTTGACATAAAGCATATGACGCAATCAATAGGTGGGTGAATGAGATGCATTCTACAACCATTATCATTTACAAGACATATTTATGCGATCGAATTTCAGAAGTTTCCAAATCATATATGCGCTATGTAGACATAGAGGAAACCTTACAACAAAGTATGTCGCAACATAAATTTGAAGGTTGTGAGTTTAGAGAGGATGTGATCCTCATGTATAGACGCAAGGTCTATGTGATGAATGATCAAGAGTTGAAGAGCCTAATTTTGTCAGAGATTCATAAGGTTCCTTATGCAGTACATCGAGGTTATCATAAGATAATTTTCGTAGTCTCTTTCCCTCTCTTCCCCTCTCTTCCCCTCTCTCCCCCACTCCCTCTCTCTTTCAATCATTCTCTCTCTTTCCTTCCCTCTTTCCTTATTTATATCCCTTCCCCTCTCCCTGTTGATATTATGGTAGCTGCGGGAGGTATTTACCTCCACGTGTAAACCTGACGAGAATAGAATATTCTGGGAAGCAATAATAAACCCTAATGAGTTGGCTAATAACCCTAGAAGACATGTCGGCTCAAGAAGATAACTTGTATTAGGTTATTAGCCTCCAAGAGAAGAAGTCAGCCAGAAGAAATAATATATACTGAACAGACAGATACCCAGAATGAGAAGTTGGCCCAGGCAGTTAGCCAGAAATACTATTAATACAGGAGGCCAGTCTTCATTCTGGCAGGCAGTCTCAGAATTGCAAAGCAACACTTGTGCGCACTGCAGTGCCCAGTTTTGTGTGCAAGTTTGGAGGAGAGTTGCCATTGTAGCTACGGCAGCTAGCAGATCACGTTTGTCTTGGACTATCTCTTGGTTAGGGTTTGGACAATCTGATCAGCTCTTGTTGGTGCACTATCCTTGGGGAAAGGTGTGCTACCCTTTGTTTGGCTATCTAGCCTAGGGTTTGCTTCTGGAGTGATTCTTTGTCAAGGTTAAGGTGCTCGAAGGGTCGCTTTGGCCCATGGTTGGGTGAAAATAGTGATATTTTCAATGGTTAAATGAGCACATTCATTCATATTCTAACAGGTTATGGGCCCACACCTCCTTCATTCAGTCTAACCGCTAGAAGGAAACATAGTTGTAAGGATATTAAGTTCATTGAATAATTGCCGCTAGGGTTTCTAGCAGGAGCAGTCACCATAGCATTGTCGTTAGGGTTACTAGCAGGTGTAGTTGCAGAAACCCTAATCCTCTCATTGAGGCACCTTAAGTGAAGGGATTGACCTAATTTTCAGATAGATTAGTGCGCCCTATCCTAGCGCATCTCCTGGTACTATGAGTAAGCCAAGACGTCAAGTTTGAGTTTTTTGGTCAGATCTAGGGTTGACCAAGTCAAAGCAGCCATGACTTACTCTATGAAGTCAAAAAACAAGTTAGACGGAGCCTCTAACTTCATAGCGTGGAAGACAAGGATTGACCTCATCCTTGCCAAGAATAAAGTGTTGGATATCGTGAAAGGAAAGATTGTGGAACCAGAGTTTGAAGAAGGAAAAGAGAAGGAACCGCAGAACATTGCAGTTATGGAGAAGTTCAAAGATGGTGACATCAATGCCATGAGTATCATAGTGAACTCTGTAAAAACACCACTTGATACCCTACATCTCCCATCTTGACTCATCAAAGAAGATGTACGATGCCCTAACAAACCTCTTCTCAGTCAGAAACATTAGACAAATAATGAGTCTAAAGAATGAGCTCTGTGACATGAAGATGAATAATGATGATAGCATAACATCATAATTTGTGAGGATCTCCCAGTTAATAGATCAACTACAAGCTATTGAAGAGATCATTTCAGAGAAGGAATTGGTAAACATAGTACTCAATGGTCTTCCCAAGATCTGGGATGCATTTGCCGCAAGAATGAACACAATAAAGGAGTATCCTACATTTGAAGAACTTTGGACTTGTTGTGCTCAAGAAGAATCTAGGATCAGTGAAAATAGAAACCCCAAAATAAGTACGATGATCAAGCCTTCACAGCAAGATTCAAGAAATTAAGGAACAAAAGGAAGTTTGGTTCAAGAAGGAAGCCAAATCAAGAGAAAGATATTTCAGAAATACAATGCTTCAATTTTCGAAAGTATGGTCACTACAAGAAGCATTGTCCTGAGCTAAAGAAAAGGAAGGAGAAACATGAAGCATCAGTTGCCGAAGAAAAGGAACCTACAAAGAAGACTAAGCAGGATGAACGAGACTTCTTCTTCTGAAGGTAAAAATACTCTTCTTAGTACTTGTACATATCTTGTTTGCATAGACTTTGTACATGTCTTGTATATTTATCTATTAGAAGATAATATGTTCCAAGAAGAACTATACTTATGGAAGAACAACAAGATAAGGATTGCTATCATTATACAAGTCAGATAACACACATGAAAGGATGAAATACATCAAACAAATCATGTGGAATCTATTACAAGATAAGCTGAAATCAGAATCAATCCTGAAGAGACTTAGAAAAAGCGAAGACAGAAAGAAGTCAGCAATCAAGAGGAAATTGGAAAAATATTTGTAACACTTTGCAAAAGGCAATAAGGATGCATACGGAAGCGTGGAATCTCCTATATGGAGGGAACTGATTATATATTTCCAAAAGAAAAGCATGCACTCGTACATGAAGCAAGGGTTAGGAGGGAGCTAATCCTATGATCCATTGAAGATGATGAAGTATATATCCATGGTAGCAGCCATGAAAGGCAGTATGTGTTCAGTTCGACCTCAGAAGAAGTCTTCTAATTAGAAGAGAAGCCTTAAATTATCCCTGGTTGTCCATCCACATCTGTGATCCTATAATGAAAGGAAGAAGTGAAATCTTTAGGGCATGGAATATATAAGAAACTCCATGGACCCAAGAGCTAAAGAAAAACATCACGAAGAACATGAAGATTCCAAGAAAGAAAGAGAAGCTAGAACAACCAGTGATTGTATCGAGAATCACAAGATTACCAGTCTGATATGAACTCACTAAAAGCAATCAAGCAAAGGAACTGGAAGTTGTGATGAAGAACAGTGTATATGAATGCAAGCATTGCAAGATCCAGAACTAGAGGTTCTCCCAGATGGAGGGAGAAGACTATGATGATTACTTGTTCCAGTAAACTAGACATACCTCTACATGAGTCATTATATCATCCGAAAAATCCATGGGTTGGAGTTCTACATAAAATGAATGCAAAGACTGTTCTCCAGAGCAATTGAACAAAGAGTGTATGAAGAGCAACCTCAAGACTTTGAAGCATACCAAAAAGAGACCCTTGTATACAGATAGAAGAAGATAACTTGGTGGAGAACCTCCAGTGCACAGCAGAAGCGTGGTGAAGATTTTATATAACAGAGATATTGTATCAAGATGATTACTCAGAAGATCAGATCTTATGATGACAGAAGAAGTGCCACATGGATATGTTATAGTTTTTCCAACAATGATATACTTTATTGATCAGAGCTACATGAAGCCTTCAGAGAAAACTAGTGTTCCAAACCGAAGTACATTTAAAATCAAGCATTACATTATCTGTGATGAAGTCCAGAAAGGAGAAAGTGGTTCTCCAATACATATCTCCATAGATGAGCAGATAAGCAGACATTTTTGGTAAAGCCTCTGTCCAAGATGAAAGAGTTTGCGTACTCAAGTTGGAGCTCGTGGAGACGACTTCCTTATTGAAAAAGGAAGAGATGACTCCTAGGTTGGGAGGGAGCACTGATGTATTATTGATTGATGGACAATCATTTTTCAGTTTGAAAAATGGTCCAAGATGGGCAGATTCTTTCCAGTTCAAAAAGTGGATTGAGATTTCTGACGGACAGACATTTTCCAGTTCGAAAAATGGTCCAAATTGTTGATGTACCATAGGAAGTGACTTCCCATTGTGGTTAACATGGGAAGTGGTCTAGGGCAGTCTCTCTTCTTGAGGGTTACTCAAGAAGACTGGTCCGCCTCACTAGACAACAATTTCCCATTGTGGTTAACATGGGGAATGGTTCATTTTGGAGGTTGGTGCAGGATAGTCATTTCCTTTGGAAATGGTTAGGATAGTCATTCCTTAGGGCAGATTCATTCTCTCTAGGTTGCACTTTTTTTAGTGCCGGAGGAATGGCCCAGGGTGGGGAATGGTCCAGGTTCAGCAATCAGGGACAGGCATTCCTTAGGGCACATTCATTCTCTCCAGGTTACACTTTGTCTAGTGTCGGAGGAATGGCCCAGGGTGGGGAATGGTCCAGGCTCAGAAATCGGGACAGTTATTATTCCGTGCTTGAGAATAATAGTCCAAATAGATCATCATTGATGTTTTACTTTATGAAGGCAAATGCTTTTTTAGATCTCACAGATGTGACTAGAAGAATGTCCTAGATAATTCAGTTTATGTCATAACATTGTTTCTGTGCAGGTTGATATCAGATGATTGTTATGAAGATTGTATGTCTCTAGATAGTAGATGTATACTACTGTGGTGGATGTGTTCCACTGTTTGATCAAGTACCTATGTGCTACTTGGTGTGGTAGTGTACCACTATATTGTAATTGTGTACTACTATGGATAGACACAGTTGTGTTCTATTGAATGATATTGTTCTGATATCCTTGAAGACTATCAACAATGTTGAAAATGATTATCAGCTAGATGGATGATCAATGAACAGAGATTTCCCAGACAGAAAATGGTTCAGAAAATTTATTCTTCTAGATTAGAAGAATGGATCATGTGTCACTCTATGGAGTGCACATCATGTCTGATTACTCAGATAGAGTATGGTTCCAAGAGATGATGCAGTTGATGACACTGATGGTGATGATGGTGCTCATGATCTAGTCATTAGATAGTCTATACAACTAGATAGTCCACGTGTAAACCTGACGAGAATAGAATATTTCGGGAAGTAAGAATAAACTTTAATGAGTTGGATAATAACCCTAGAAGACATGTCAGATCAAGAAGATAACTTGTATTAGGTTATTATCCTCCAAGAGAAGAAGTCAGCCAGAAGAAATAATATATACTAAACAGACAGATACCCAGAATGAGAAGTTGTCCCATACAGTTAGCCAGAATTACTATAAATACAGGAGGCCAATCTTCATTCTGGCAAGCAGTCTCATAATTGCAGAGCAGGACTTGTGTGCACTACAGTGCCTAGTTTTGTGCACAATTTTGGAGGAGAGTTGCCATTGCAGTTGTTGCAGCTAGCAGATCACGTTTGGCTTGGACTATCTGATCAGCTCTTTTTGGTGTGCTATCCTTGGGGAAAGGTGTGATACCCTTTGTTTGGCTATCTAGCCTAGGGTTTGCGATACCCATTCCCCCCATTCTCTCTCTCTCTCTCTCTC
>ML789530.1:256701-297784 GCA_009831015.1 Picea engelmannii | reverse complement strand
CTCTCTCTCTCTCTCTCTCTCTCTCACACATGTGATCCCTACGAGTGGAAACCATGAAGGATTATGGGGCAAGGTAATTGATTGAATAGTTTTGTAATAGAAGGAAGGCCATCATTAGGTGGGAGGGTGATAGTGTTTCCCCATCATCGATTGATTCAACCCATCCTATTGATTCCAGAACTAAAAATCTTAACCCCCAACATCAGCAGGTCGATGGAGGAATGGGTCGAACACAACAATCAATATTGTTGCCCTGGTATGGTTCTCACATATTGGTATGGTATCTTAGGTTGCTCAGTAGTATTCATCATCTTAGTAGTGAGTGGGTCTTCATCCATCCAGTTTATCAATATGAGAAACTATGTCTTGAGTAGTAATATAGTTACCAATTTTCCGATCGATATGGTCAAGGTTGAGTAATATCAGTCAGTTCGGGGATCACCAGTCTAGTCCAAAACTGGCAAGGGAAATCGACTTTGTGACAGCTCGGGAAAGGATATATTCACTTACTCTGGGTTGATCATCGGTGGGGTGAGGTTTATAATGTGGGGTAGTATCCTAAGACCTGTTAGATTCCTAGTCTCCATAACCACCAAGTGTATAATGAACCTATCTAGTAAATGGACATATCGAACCGAAATAATTTCCTTCCCTGTCTGGGGAATCAAGGTCTATTGTACCAAGAGGGGGTATACTCACACTTGGCTATATCCCACATCTCTCTAAGAAGAGGAAAGTACCTTTAGGTAAGTAATAAGTAGTCGAACCTGAATAAATACCCTATACTTTTTAATTCCTATATATTTTATAGAATGATGGATCTCCTAGCTCGAAAAAACTAGAAGGATGAGAGGAGGATGCGGTCTCATATTGGTTAGCTACTACTCCTTGTTAGGGCAAGGGGTTTCACAGTAATAATGGTTGTTAAGAACTAAGGTGTCCCTTTTTGGTAGTATTATTCCCTTTTGTGTGATTAGTACTTGAACCACCTGCTAAGTTCTTCAAGTTGTTAAGTTATGAGATTTTAGGGCAGTGATAGATGTAATGCCCATATTGGTTGCAAAGTGTGCAAGGAAAGTTGGTCATAATATGGTTATTATTTCCTTGCTTTGTTGGGTTTCTGGGCCTCTCTCATATTATCTAACAATGCATAGATATCTAACCAGCTATGTATAACATAACAGGACATATTTCTACCATCCTAACGGAACATATTGATTTCGGTAGTTGGGTTGGTCAAATAAAATATATGGATACCGGTGGTCTAGGTCTCTGATAAAAGCTAACTTCTCTGACTATGACTCTCGTCTTATTCCTCTAAAACATAGATATATTGGTACAGGTGTTTAGAGATACATGTAAAGGTGTTTGGTATGATCTGACATATAGAGACTGGTTATATATTTTATTAGTGTTTCTAATTAATGATTTTACCTTTATATAGTTTATTAGTGTTTCTAATGATTAGTATGTATGTATAATTTTATGTATTCCTTGATAAAATTTTGGCCATGTCCATGTACATGGACATGCCCAAAACAAAGGGAAATTTCCATCAATTAAGAAGATGCAAAGTATATTGCAAGAGCTCCATCTAGTTGTGAAGCAATTTGGCTTCAAAATTTGGTAGCAAAGTTGATCGTTGGGACACCGCAGCCCACTATTATTCATTGTGATAATTAGAGTTGCATTAAGATCTCTGAGAATCTAGTATTCCAGATCAATTAAATCACATTGATATCTGATATCATTTTTTAATATACAGAGTATGGAGGAGAGAATTCATTCTGGATTACATTCCTATAGACTCACAAGTGGTCGATATTTTGACGAATCCCCAAGCAAAGAGAAAGTTCAAGTCACTAAGAGAAAAGCTTGGTTTGGTGGAAAACATGTTCTTCATAGATAGGGAGTATTAGTTTTCATTGCTCTGAGCTTGTTCCCCTGATGGTTTCCTTCATCTCCTAAACACTAGGGTTTCCAATGTTTTAGGATCATCTATTTTTAGACCGTTGATGGAATCTTTCATTTTCATATTTTTTGGGTGTAAAGTACCCAACCACCCACAGATCGAGAACATTAACTTCAATCCCCTTCTGGACTAATTCGACCTCTAATCTAACTTTAAATAACAAGGATGCATGAAATATCCGCATGCATTGATCAAGATTCATGCTAAGCATACAAGAAATGAACCATACACAACAATAACCAGCAAGCATGCATAATATAGATGTGGAATTCACAGATAATTAAATACACAGCGGAAATAAAGATACAGAGGTAAATAACCATAACAGAGAGCACTTATATTTTCTAAAACAAGACATCAATTGGCTACAGACCAAGGATGTTCCACCTAACTATAGGCATTGATGTTCCAAGTCTCAACAACAATTTTGCCCCCTAGCCAGGGCTATGAATCCACAAGTATGGTTCCAGAGTGTCACTTGGATTCCCAAATCAGTTAGCACTCAAGCTCTCACAGGCTTCCCAACACCCACAACAATCCAAGTACCCATCCCTCTTCTACCCGACCTGCACAACCCAAGATAATGGACCCTTCCTTCTCTACCATGCAGTCCCTCAGGTTGTCCATATTCTTTTAGGGCTCCAGTGTAGCCGGTTGAGAATATCCATGTTGGGACTCTCAGGACTCACAGTTGTGACCAATACTGGGCATAGACCAAAGCATCTCAGACATGCAAGTATTGATTCATGGTTGGATTACACCAGCAATCCCTACAACCAACCATACCATGGTTGTTCTTCAATAGTTTGCTTTCCTTTCCCAAGCCAAGACATGAATGAGGAAAGATGAGTGGGTCAAAGAATGAATGGAGTGAAATCCCAACAAAATGTGTGAACAGTGAGAAATTGGGTGAATGAGTGTATGAGAAAAAATGCATGAATGAATGAAGCAACCAACAAAAGAACAAGAATGATAACGAGAGTGAGAACTGATGCAGACCCCCCCTCTCTCCTAAGGGTTGTGCGACCTCCCGATCTTGGATTGATCAAGAAACTAAGTCTGATTGACTCTTCGAGTCTCTGCTAGACCCAAAACCCACTTACACAGGTCCTTCCTCCCAATGCGCAGGTCGTATGAAACCTGCAGCTTCTCTCTTGAACATTGCTTGAACCTCAATGCCAAACGGGTACTATCTCTTATCTGGCTAATCCCTTTCCTTTACATGACCACGGTTGTGACCACCCGCCTGTTCAGAAGGCGCGTCGCGATTTTGTGAGTCGGGTATTTGCACGCGAGCCACTTTGACTCTCTCGATCATCGAAATCCCGACAAGAACCTAACACTCGTTGGTTCCTTCCTTTTCCTCTTTCCACTTGACCCCTCACTATGACCTCTGGATAAACCTCCAAGAGCGTCAGGGTTTCACGTATCGGGGATTCCCAACATGAGGCACCTCCGTCCTCCCGGTGTCTAAACTCCTGATGACGCAGGTCTGACAGTCCAGATCCTCTCTCGATCCGATGGTCACAATGATTTAGGGACTTTTTGTTTCGCAAAGTTGAAAGACTTATCACCTCTGGTCTTTCGATTCCCAAAATGTTGATATTTCGCCCTGGGCTATCGATGGTCTGGATCTCCCCTGGATCCAACAAATCAGATGAAGTCGCGGTTTCGGGTCTTGTGATTTCTTTTGACTCGACCTTTGACTTCTCCCAAGCACGAGTCAGCGAAACATTGATTATTCGCCACGCGTCCCTCCTAGTGGACGGTTCCGATTCTCTAGCGTTCAGATCGAACAACTGATATTTATCTTCCTTTGTGCTTACACTTTCCTCAGACTTAGAAGGTTTTCTGGGTGTTCAAAGGTTTCGAACCTTTGCTCCTTTGACGAGTCCATTCCTTGGATCTCTTTAACACTTATGAAAAGTGTTATTCCTCCTAATCTTGGTCTTTTGAATACTTCGACTGTCGCGCACTCCTTGCGTCTCTGGGATTTCGATCACTCGGAATCTAAGGATTTCTCGAAGAGAAATTCCTCTCGCCCTCCTGGCATTCCCCTCTTTTGATCTTCGACTTCTTGTGAAGTCTCTTCGACACTTAGTCAAATCTCTAACCTGTGCACTCCTTGCACTAGATCTTTACGCAAGTCCAGAATCCTTGTGGGCAATTGTGCACACCTTGCACCAATCTCTTTGCACTCCTTGCAAAGGGAAAAGTTTGTGTTGTCTCTTCTGAGCTTCGGAATCGAAACAGATCCCGTTAATGCACTCCTTGTGTTCTGTGTGCACACCTTCCACCACTACAACAGAAGAGAAACAATTGAAACTTATCCTAACATTCACAGTTCCATCTACTCGTGACGAGATTCATTCAATCACTCATGAAAATACGAATACAGAGAACTACAAAAAATGTCCACACCATGCATTGAATCAATTTTCCTCTGTTCTATTCATAAGCGAAAATGGTTACAACTGTGATTAGAAATAAAAAACTGAAAACTGAGATTTCCTCTAACTCCTATCCACCACCCATTCATCCTCATTTGAGCATACAAAACCTCTATTTATCAGAGGGTTCTTAGGGTTTTTCCCTGGCTACTCATATACTCTAAAACTTAGCCTAACAACTATCTGGACTAGTCACATTCCAGAGCCGTAGTGGAATCTCCCACTTCGCTCGTAATCATTCAAGCCTGCCTCCAGATTAATTCTGGCACTGATTTAAGGCGTATTTCAAAATATCTGCTGCAACTACCAGCGTTGAGCTCCCACACAGATTCCTTGACGTTGATAAGTCGTTCTCCCCGCGATTGACAGCGATGCTCCTGCATCATACTCCCCTTGAAAAAAATTCATGGACTCATGTCCATGAGCTCCTGCACTGATTTTCCATGCTTCTGGATAGCAGCTTCATTTTCCCAACTGGCATATTCTATTGGGTGCCCCTTCCACTAGACCAGATATTCAAAAAAGTTCTTCCTTCTTGTCTTTTTTCCAATCCTCTGATCAACGATCTTCTCCATCTGTGGTTTTTCTGCTATGTGCATTTTCTTTTCCCACTGAATATTTTCTTGATATGTTGATCTCTCTATGTCATCTTTCCTGTAAGGATACAGGTCTGAGATATTGAATATGGGCGATATGCCCACATCATCTGGCAGCTCAATTTCATAGGAGTTTGCATAAACTTCCTCAATATCTTACATGGTCCTATATTCTTCATCTTTAACTTGTTATATGTTCCCCTAGGGAACCTTTATTTCCTGAGATGTGCCAGAACCTGATCTCCTACTTGAAATTGAAGTTCCCTGTGATGTTGATCATCTTTGCGCTTGTACTCCTGGCTAGAACTCTACAGCTGTCCTCTAATCTGGCTATGGAGCCTCTCTATTTCTACAACAAAATATTTTTCTCCAACGCTCCTGATCTCACTCTGTTCCAAGTCTCTCAACTCAAATACTCCCCTGGGTTCCATTCCATACAATATTTGGAATGGGCTCTTTCCAGTTCTCCTGTTTGGTGAATCATTGTATGCAAATTCTGCTTGCGGCAGAATCTGTTCCCACTGATTATGGTGTTCAGTGACCAGAATTCTCAATAAGTTTCCCAAACTTCTATTTACCACCTCAGTCTATCCATCTGTTTGAGGGTGATAAGCTTAGCTGAAGGACAAATCTGTCCCCAACTTCTTCCATAGTGTTCACCAAAAGTCACCAACAAATTGTGTCTCTGTCTGAGACAATGATTCTGGGTAGGCCGTGAAGTCTTACAACTTCCTTGAAAAACAGATTTGCAACATGAGTTGCATCACTGGTATTCTGGCATGGGATAAAATGTGTCATCTTTGAAAATATATCCACCACCACAAATATGGAATCAAATCCTCTTTGCGTTCTTGGTAGTCCCAACACAAAATCCATGCTTATTGCATCCCAAGGCCGCTCTGGTACGGGAAATGGTTGATACAATCCAATGTTATGTCTTTTTCCTTTCGCATGTTGGTAGATTCTACATCTGTTCACAAACTTTATCACTTTTGTTCTCATACCTGGCCAATAGTATGAACTGCTCAACTGTGGAAACATTTTATCCTGGCCTAAATGTCCAGCCAATCTTCCACTATGTTTTTCTTTCAAAAGGTTATCCCTCATTGAGAACTTTGGTATGCACAACTTATTTCCCTTGAACAACAACCCCTCTTGAATCATGTACTTTGTCCACTGACTTTTGTCTCTCAGCACAAGGTTCGCGCATGCTTCGTATGCTTCCTTGAAATTTGTATCATCACAATACATATCCTTAAGGTGTTCAAACCCCAAGGTATTCATCTGGAATTCTTGCAGAATCAAGCATCTCATGCTTAAGGCATCAACAACTTTGTTTCCCAGCGATATGTTTTATGAAAAAAGTGAAATTCTACAAAAACTCAACCCATTTTGCATGCCTTTGATTCAATTTTCCCTATCTGGTTATGAATTGTAAAGTTTGATTATCACTATACAAGACAAATTCTTGTGGGACAAGATAATGTCTCCATTTCTTCAAGGCTTGAATTATGGCATAAAACTCCTTGTCATATGTGGAGTATTTTCTCTTGGTCTCGTTCAGCTTCTCACTGAAATAGGCAATAGGTCTATTATCCTGACTCAAAACTTCTCCTATTGCAACTCCACTTGTATCACATCTCACCTAAAATGTCTTTTCAAAATTCGGCAAGACCATAATTGGTCGTTCTATGATTTTCTCCTTCAGTATATTGAAGCTCCTTTCGGCCTCCTCTGTCCATTTAAAATACTTGTGTCGCTTCTTCACTGTATCCATCATTGGTGCACAAATTCCACTGAAGTCTCTGATGAACTTCCTATAAAAAATTTCCAATCCATGGAAGCTTCTTACCTCAAACATGCTCCTTGGTGACGACCATTCTTTGATTTCTTTCACCTTCTATGGATCCATCTTCAGTTCATTCGAAGAGATCACAAAATACAAGTATATGAGTTATGTCTTCATAAAATTGGACTTCTTTATATTTATAAACAGCTTCTCCCACTGTAGCCTCCTCATCACAAATGTCAGGTGCCTCAAATGCTCTTCTTTAGTCATGCTAAAGATCAGTATATCATCCATATACACAACCACAAACTTGTCAATGAAATCTTTCAATATTTCATTCATTAGCCTCATAAAAGTACTCGGGGCATTTGTTAAGACAAATGGCATAACAAGCCATTCATACAAACCTTCATTTTTCTTAAATGTTGTTTTCCACTCATCACCTTCTCTCATCCTGATCTGGTGATATCCACTTTTCAAATCTATCTTAGAAAAGAAATTTTCTCCACTTAAACAGTCCATTAAATCATCCATTCTTGGTAAAGGAAATCTATAACTGATGGTGATCTTGTCGATGGCTCTTGAGTCTGTACACATTCTCCATCCTCCATCCTTCTTTGGACTCAACACATTTGGTACTGCGCATGGACTCAATATTTCTCTACCAAACCCTTGTCGAACAATTCCTGGACTTGGTTCTTCACTTCCTCATTCTCTCGAGATGTCAATCTGCATGTTTCTTTGTTTGGAAGACTTGATCCCGATATCAAGTCAATATGGTGATTGATACTTCTGATGGGTGGAAATGATTTAGGAAACTCATCCACCACTATGTCAGCGAAATTTTCCAGCAATTCCTGAACTTCTTCAGGCAAATTATCCATCGATGTACTTGTAAGGATAACTTTGGGTTTCCTCACCACAGCGAACTGCATGTCTTATTCTTCCTTGACTTCTTTCAGGATTTCCTTCCCACTCATGAAAAGTATGCTTGCGATGGCTTCCTCCTTTATTTTATTCTCCTCTATTGGCAGCAACATGTGTGTTCTACCATTCTTCTCCAAGGTGTATGTATTTTTCCTCCCATCATGAATGACATTCTCGTCAAACTCCCATGGTCTTCCCAACATACTATGGAATACATCCATGGGGATTACATCACACAGGATTTTATCTCTATATCCTCCTATTTTAAATTCAACCAAGCATTGTTTAGTAACCATTACCTGGTGTCCTTTCTGCAACCATGAGACTTTGTATGGTTTCAGGTGTGCAGTTGTCTCCAGCTCCAATTTCTGCACCATCTATGTGGATACTAGGTTATCAATTCTCCCATTGTCGATTATCACCTTGCATACTCTATCTTTAGTCTTGCAAGATGTTCTGAAGAGACTGTTTCTCTGCATCGGATTTTCAACTTCTGCCTCCAATTTTAAGAGAACCTTCCTCAACATCGGGGATCTTCCATCCTATACTCCTTCTGCTTCAACATTTCCTCTCTGTGATTCTGAAATGTGAGCTTCACCTCCTCCTTATTTCTTTTTCTCGGGACAGTCCCAAGACATGTGCCTTGTCTTTCCACAGGCATAGCATCTTACCTCTCCTCCTCCTCTTCTTCCTCTTCCTTTGGAAGAATTTCTTCCACCATCATGTCTTTCTCAAGAACTTCCTCCTCTCTCTGAGTGACTGTGTGGTTTCTCGGTTTCATCCTTAGACTTGTGTGATCTATCATGGGTAAATCCCTTGCCTCTGTTTGGGGTTGAGCTCTTACCTCTCCCTCGTTGGCTTTGTTTTCTGGACAACTTCTCCTCTGCCTTCAGTGCAAACTGATAAGCATCCTCCACTGTCCTTACAGACATCATGTTGATCTCATCTTAGATTTCATATCTCAGGCCATTTATATACATGGCAACTTTTTCTTCATCTCTCTCCCTTTTTCCAGTTCTGATGTTCAGCCTATAGAATTCCTCTATGTACTCCTTAACTGTCATCCCTTTCTGTCTCAGGTTCTGCATATTCCTGAACAGATTGATCTGATAATATTTGGGCATGAACTTAGCCTTCATCTTGGCTACCATTCTATCCCAACTCTTTATCTTGTGTTTTCCTTTGCTTCTCCTTTCAGCCTGCAATTCATCCCACCACAATGTTGCATGTCCCTTGAGCCTGGTGATAGCATGTTTCACCTTTCTCTCTTCATCGACATATTCATACTTTAAATGCTTGTCCATGGATATTATCCAATCCAGCAGCTCCTCAGCATCTAAATTGACTTCATACATTAGGACCTCTATCTTGGCTCTGCCTCCCAATTTGGCAACTGCTCTCAGCAAGCGTTCTTCAGGAACATCCTCTCCTACAGCTTCTTCGACGACATTCTCGCCTACATCTTCTTCGCTCTCTAGATCACTGACATCTCCAATGTCAGGTTCTCTCCTCTATGCTTCCTCCATTGCCTCTAATATTGCACGGAGTTCTCCCATCTCCCTTTCTACAGCTTGATTGGCCAAATTTTTCTCCCCTCGTCTCCTTGGCGGAATTATTTTGGTTGTTTGTCACACACAGAGTACAACTTTGAGTTCTCTTGTCTCCTCTCCTTTTCCTCTGATACCACTTGATGGTATCAAACTACCTCCTTCTCTTTTTCCTCCCTCTGCCCATTGTCTGCAGACAGAAAGTAGCTCTGATACCACTTGATGCAGACCCCCCTTTCTCTCCTAAGGGTTGCACGACCTCCCGGTCTAGGATCGATCAAGAAACTAAGTCTAATTGACTCTTTGGGTCTCTGCTATACCCAAAACCCACTTACCCAAAACCCACTTACATAGGTCCTTCCTCCCAATGCGCAGGCTGTATGAAACCTGCAGCTTCTCTCTTGAACGTTGCTCGAACCTCAACACCAAAAGGGTACTAGCTCTTCTCTGGTTAATCCCTTTCCTTTATGTGACCACGGCTATGACCACCTGCCTGTTCAGAAGACGCATCGCGATTTCACGAGTCAGGTATTTGCACATGAGCCACTCTGACTCTCCTGATCGTCGAAATCCCAGCAAGAACCTAGCACTCATTGGTTCCTTTCTTTTCCTCTTTCCATGTGACCCCTCACTATGACATGGGGATAAACCTTTGAGCGCGCCAGGTTTCGCGTATCGAGGATTCCCGACGTGAGGCACCTCCATCCTCCCATTTTCCGAACTCCCAATGACGCAGGTCTAATGGTCCAGATCCTCTCTCGATCCGATGGTCACAATGATTTCGGGACTTCGTGTTTAGTGAAGTCGAAAGACTTATCACCTCTGGTCTTCCAATCCCCAAAATGTTGATATTTCTCCCTGGGCTATCAATGGTCTGGATCCCCCCTGGATCCAATGACTCAGATCAAGTCACAGTTTCAGGTCTCGTGATTTCTTTCGACTCGACCTTTGACTTCTCCCAAGCGCGAGTCAGTGAAACGCTTATCATTTGCCATGTGTCCCTCCTGATGGATGGTTCCGATTCTCCAGCATTCAGATCAAATGGATGAGATTTCTCCTCTTTTGTGCTTACGCTTTCCTTAGACTTAGAAGGTTTTCTATGTGTTCAAAGGTTTCAAACCTTTGCTCCTTCGACGAGTCCATTCCTTGGATCTCTTTAACACTTATGAAAAGTGTTATTCCTCCTGAGCTTGGCCTTTTGAAGACTTTGACTCTCATGCACTCCTTGTGTCTCTGGGATTTCTATCACTCAAACTCTAAGGATTTCTCGAAGATAAATTCCTCTCGCCCTCCTGGCGTTCCCCTCTTCTGATCTTTGACTTCTTGTGAATTCTCTTCGACACTTAGTCGAATCTCGGACCTGTGCACTCCTTGCACCAGATCTTTATGCAAGTCCATAATCCTTGCGGGCGACTATGCACACCTTGCACAAATCTCTTTGCACTCCTTTCAAAGGGAAAAGTTTGTGTTGTCTCTTCTTAGCTTTGGAATCGAAACAGATCTCGTTAACACACTCCTTGTGTTCTGTGTGCACACCTTTCACCACTACAATAGAAGAGAAACAATTGAAACTTATCCTAACATTCATAGTTCCATATACTCGTGACGATATTCATTCAATCACTCATGAAAATACGCATACATATAATTGCAAAAAATGTCCACACCATGCATTGAATCAATTTTCCTCTGCTCTATTCATAAGAGAAAATGGTTACATCTGTGATTAGAAATAAAAAACTGAAAACTGGGATTTCCTCTAACTTCTATCCACCACCCATTCATCCTCATTTGGACATCCAAAACCTCTATTTATCAGAGGGTTCTTAGGGTTTTTCCCTGGCTACTCGTCTACTCTAAAAATTAGCCTAACGACTATTTGGACTAGTTGCATTCCAGAGCCGTAGTGGAATCTCCCACTTCACTCGTAATCATTCAAGCATGCCTCTAGATTAATTCTGGCACTTAGTTAAGGTGGATTTCAAAATATCTGTTGCAACTGCCAGCGTTGAGCTCCCATACAGATTCCTTGACATTGATAAGTATTTATCCCCGTGATGCTCCTGCATCAAGAACCCACACCCCAGACTAAATATGGTTTTATGTAATTCTTGGAATCAAGGAACCACTTGGCCTTCCTCCCAAGAAGCTCACGTAAATTTTATTCTCCATTAACCAAAATGGGTAAATAAAATATAAAATAATTACTTATCTCCTTAAGCCCCCTCTCTTGTGGAATCATAGACCCCTATCTCTTTTATCCTTGTCCCTCTTGCAGACAACAATGTATTTATTATTAATAATGATCAAAACATTCATTTCCTAGACACACTAGCCTCTTTCAGTTTTTTAGGCACTCTGGCCTTTCATAACTTAACAAAATACATTATTTAATACAGGGCTTAAAACCTAGGGTGTTACATCTTCTCCCCCTTATTTTGGCATTGTCCTTAGTGCATATACAAAACAGAGAACAAAATCTAAAAATTTATTCAAAAAGATGTGGGTACTCCACCCGCATGGCATCCTCAAGCTCCCAGGTAGCATCTTGAGGACCGTAGCAGGTCCACTGGACTTTTACCAGCGCTATAACTCGATTTCGGAGCATTTTGACTCTTTTTTCCAATATTCGTTTTGGTTGGACCTGAAAGTCTCCCTTTGTCTCTACCTGAATCAGATTCCAATCAATAACATGGTTAGGATCATGTACATATTTTTTTATCAAAGAGACATGAAATACATTATGCACATTCATGGAAGTAGGCAATGCAATCATGTATGCAATTGGCCCTATTATGTCCAATATCTCAAATGGACCACAAAATCTAGTTGTCATCTTTGTGAAACTACCCAACTTCAAAGAGCTCTTCTTGGGATTCACTTTTAAAAGCACATGCTCCCCCACTTTAAATTCTCTAGCTGTCGTGTTCTTATCTGCATAAAAAATTTGTCTATCTTGAGCTGCCTTTAAATTATGCTTAATCTTAACAATCTGATCTTCCATATCCTTGAGCAATTATGGCCCAAGTACCACTTTATCTATTGGGTTGTCCCAACTCACTAGAGTATTGCATTTCCTACCATACAAAGCTTCAAATGGGATCATTTTCAATGAAGCTTGATACCCATTATTATAGGCAAACTCAACCAAGTGCAAGTAATATTCCCACTTAGATGGCTTATCCATCACATACATTCTCAACATGTCTTCAATTATTTAGTTGACTCTCTCTTTATGCCCATGTGATCGTGGATGGTATGTTGTGCTAATAATCAGATTTGTACCAAATCCTTTAAATAATCCCCTCCAAAAATTTGAAGTAAACTTTGTGTCTTTGTCCGAGAAAATTTTCCTAGGTATCCCATGCAACCTAGCAATCTCCCTCTTGTAAATTTCTGCGGTATTAGTTGTTGTATGATTTGTTTTTACAGGAACAAAATGAACAACCTCTGTTAATTTATCAACCACTACCATGATTGAATCATGTTGTCTTGTTGTCCTGGGCAATTTTGTTATAAATTCAATGGTTACCACTTCCCATTTCTTCTCTGGAATTGGTAAGGGTTGTAGCAAACCCGTTGGGTGCCTATGCTTAGCCTTCACTCTCTGACATTCCATACATCTGGCGATGTAATCAGCAACATCCTTTTTTATTCCCGAACAAAAGAATTTTCTTCTCACTGCTACAATTGTTTTCTGGTAACTAAGATGTCCAACATAAGAAACATTATGCATTTCCTTTAATACCAAATTCATGAGTTCTTTGGAACTAGGAACATAAACTCTATTTTTATGCATAAGTAATCCATATTCCTTCATCTCATACTCTTTCATTTTCTATGGTACACCTTCTTGTTGTAATATTTCTTTTACCTGTAGGTAATGTTGATCTGTGACAACAACATCTAAAATTTTGCTCTTTAAATCTGATTGATGCATACTAACAGTCGTAGCATGCACGAGATGTATTCTTCTACTAAGTGCATCAACAACTTTATTTTATTTTCCTTTGATATGTTTGATATCAAAGTTGTATTCACTTAAAAATTCCAGCCATCTTGTTTTCATGACATTCAAAGTTGGTTGCTCAAAAATATATTTCAGACCACAACGGTCTGTTCTTATTTAAAATCTCCTCCCCATGAGATAATGCCTCCACATCTTCAATGTGTGAACAATGGTAGCAAGTTCCAAATCATGTGTGGCATAGTTCCTCTCATGTTCTTTAAGCTTTCATGACTCATAACCAATGACATGTCCATTTTGAGTGAGGACTACACCGAGTCCTTCCTTGCATGCATCTGTACATACCCCAAAACTCTCATTTGGGTCAACAGTATTTAAAATAGGCGCACTAGTAAATAATTCCTTCAACAGATTAAATTTCTCTTCACACTTAGATGTCCATTCAAATTTAATTCCATTCTTTTGCAAAGAAGTGATGGGTTGAGCAATCTTAGAGAACCTTGTTATAAATATTTTGTAGTATCCATCTAACCCCATAAAAGATATGACTTATGAAACATTCTTGGGCATTGGCCATGCTTTAATGGCTTCAATATTATTTGGGTCCACTGCTATACCTTGTTCTAAAATAATGTGCCCCAAGTAATGGATATGTTCTTGGTAAAAAGAACACTTACTCAACTGGGCGTACAACTGATGTTCCCTCAGCACTTGCAATACCAATCTTAGGTGATGTTCATGCTCTTCCTCTAACTTAGAATTGACAAGTATGTCATCCAGGAATACTATGACAAACTTATCCAAGTAATTTCTAAATATGTCATTCATTAAGCACATAAAGACAGTTGGTGCATTGGACAATCCAAATGGCACCGCTACAAATTCATAATGCCCATACATGGTTCTAAAGGTTGTCTTATGGATGTCTTCTTCTTTTATTCTTACCTGATGATACCCTGACCTCGAGTATATCTTTGAAAATATCTTTGCTCCTCTTAGCTAATCAAAGAGGTCATCAATTATGGGTAGAGGATACTTGTTCTTTATAGTGGACTTATTCATCTATCGAAAGTAAATACACAACCTCAAAGTTCCATCCTTCTTTTGCACAAAGAGTATTGGTGCTCCCCAAGGTGAAACACTTGGACGTATGTATCCTTTCTTCAACAATTGTTCCAACTGCATTTTAATTCTTTTAACTCTGGTGTACTCATTCTATAAGGTGTTTTTGACACCGGGGAAGCTCCTGGCACTAAATCAATAGAGAACTATATTTCCCTTTTTGGTGGCAACCCTGGTATTTCTTGGAGTACATCTTCAAACTCTTGTACTACCAAGAAATATTCAAGTCTTGGCCCTTTTTTATTTTTTGGCTCCTCCACATGGGTTGCATACAATTGACACACTTTTCTGAAATACCTCTTTAGTTGTAAGGCTGAAATATCTCTTATAGAGATGGGTCTTGGAACACCTTTCACCGTGTTATGTTTGCCTTCTTCATCAAGACATGTAAATGTCTTGTTATGACAATCTAGGACAACATGATGCTTGTCCAACCAATCCATTCCAAATAGAATATCATAAGACCCCAATGGTATGATATTTAGATAAGAACTAGTATTCACACCATTAAGACTTATAGAACAACCTCTAACCATATCATGGATTCTCCTTTTGGTTCTAGTGTCTAGCTGAACCAAACTTGATTTTCCAAGCTTAATTTTCTCCAAACATAAACTATCCACTATTTTAGGATCAATGTAACAATGACTTTCTCTTGAATCAATTAAAATAGCAACAGGATAATTTATGATCTTACCTCCCACCTTAATCATATTGGATTGGTACTATGATTGTCAATCATCTAAGGCTGCATAAATCCTTCCCATGTCTTCTACTATTGTAGCCTCTTGGATGTTATGCACGGTCTTCACTATGTCCTTTTTGTGTGGGCAATCCTTGTACAAGTGATCTTCTTTGCATCCCCAACATTGGATTGGTATTCTTCCCATTTTTTGCAAGGAGTCTTCTTTCTTGGATTCATCCTTAGAATATTGGTCTTAATTATTCTTATTAGGTTCACTTCTGTTGAAAGGAGGTTTGAATCCCTTCTTCCTCTGATCAGACTTCTCCTTCTTCTTATCCTTCCAATATTTCAGCATGGATTCTCTATCCTCGCCTTGATCATATAGGTACTTATCCTTCCTAATGGTCTCAGTCAAGGTCTTGGGCTCATCATATTGAATCTTTCTTTATAAAAGGATGGAAGTCCACTCAAAAACCTATATATTTTCACCTTCTCATCATTTATGAACCCTACATAATTTAACAACCCAAAGAACTTCTTCTCATACTCTGACATGGTTGTGATTTCCATCCTAAGTTCAAAGAACTCCTGCATTTTCTTGTCATAGAAGTGATATGAGAGGTACTCCTTCTAAAATACTTCTTGAATTGCTTCCAATTGATCATATTCTCATTAATATTCTCAACTTGCTTCAGTTGGTCCCACCACATTGCATCTTTACCATGTAAATGGTATGTGGAAATCATGGCTTCTAGTTTTGATGAGTATTTATGCAATTAAAAATATCTCCTGAGTCCAAGCAACCATGCCTCAGCATCATATTCCCTTTCCCTTTCACCATCAAAGTATGGTGGCTTAAGCTTCCCCAATTATCCTTGAAAATTGTCCAATTCATGTCTTCTTCTTTGGTGCCTAACTGGAGACACCTCTGGACTACTCATGGAGTCTTCAGATGCATAAGCCATTCTTTCTTAGTATGGAGGTGAGTGATTTCTATGAGTTATTCTATCACTTCTTGAATAACCAGATCTTCCACGATCATCTCTTCTTTCATGATACATGCCTTCTTCCTCTTATTTTGAGCCATTCTTTGTTTTCCTTTGCAATTGATTTAAGCTCTGCATCACTCGAGAATTTATATGACTTTGTTTTCTCATCAGTATCTCATTGTCTTCTTTGTATCTTTGCACTTCTATTTTTTGGATTCTTATAGTTTCTATCAATGTTTCTTGCTCCCTTCTTCCCTTGTGTCCGTTGGATTATGTCTCTACATTACCAACTCTGATATTTTAACCTTTGGCCTCTTTATCATGGCTAGAAGATCCCTCTCCTTCTTCCATTTCTTGAATATGCATTATGAACTGATATGTTTAAACCCCTTAATTCTGAAAAAATTTAAAGTGACCATTTTGTTAGAATTAAGCATATGATAAACAAAATTTGCCAAACAATGCTACAGGTCCTTTCAATTCATGAAGAATATATATATCAGTCTACATCATATAACACTTCCATGTTGTCCCTTAATCGATACATAATTCAATTCTGCATAGGCGCTTCCTTCAAACCACTTCCCCAGATGACCACGGATTGAAACCTTGGGCTTAATCCTTCCTTAGCGCTTTTCTTTCTTCAAAATCAAAAATTCAGCCACTAGCCCCCTTTTTGTCTTTAAAACAATTTTTGGGCACTAACCCTTTTTCCTTCAACTCTCAATCACATGTGACCATGTTTATGACCTTATGCGTAGCTAAAAAGAACTTATCCAAAGCTTTAGGACTTCAATGCTCCGGAACTTTGGGCTTCGGGGGTTTCACCTTCATCACACTTCATTTTCCCCGAATGTCGAACTGGTGAACTTTCAAACAGATCCTTCTTCAAAGCTTCGGGGCTCCGAAAAACTTCAGGCTTCAGAGGTTCCACCCATACTAGACATCATTCCCTCCAAACATCGAACTGGTGAACTCTCGAAGAGGCTCTTCGGAGTATCATTACTCTGGTGCTCCAGAGATTTGGACTTCGGAGGTTCTTACAACATCACACCTTGAATTCCTGAACACTGAACTGGTGAAGTTCTTCATAGGTTCTTGCAACAACATACTCCCATATCCCCAAATGTCGAATCTCCAAACTTTCAAAGTCTCATTAGCAGCTACGCATCAAGGGGTGATACATGGAAAAAATACAGAGATGACACGTGGCCCATTCTATGGGTGACACATGTCAAGTTATAACTGGCACAAAAGATATGTGAAAAGAACAAAACAATATGACACCTGGTACATATAAAGTGGGTCCACGTCACCCTAAGTGACGTCAGCATGCCATGTCATTCTGGTGCCTTGAGACTTCTGGACTCCTGACTTCAGAGGATATCACCAGAACACTTCAAAACTCTCGAACGTTGAACTTTTGAATTCTCAAATAGGTGCCCCTTGGAGCTTCAGGACTTTGGTGCTCCAGGACTTCAGAATATTTCACACTAGAAAATTTCAAAATATCCGAACATCAAGTTTTCGGACTCCCGAACAAGCGCTCCTCGGTGCTTCGGGACTTTGTAACTTTCCGCACAAAAATGCTCTTCACCCACAATCCTCTTGAAGGTTGACTACTTGATAATATGCAGACACGCTTCCCCATCAATGGACAGTCCTGATTTACTCCGATAACTCGAAGCCTCGAGGCTTCGGGGAACTCTCAACACAACACTACAAATTTCCTGAACCTTGAATTAGCGAATAATCGCTAATATGAGGACACGTGTCCCCAAACACGAATGGTCCATATTTACTCCGGAGTTAGGGACTTCGAGATATTTTCTTCCTCACAACTTAAGGAATCACTTCTCTTGAAGTGTCGAACCTCTGAACTACCATGATATCTATGACTCACACTTGTTCGCACGCAGATCTGGCAACTGCGATCTGATCTTCTCCACTGTGCTTCACCTCTTGATCAGTGATTGATCGAACGACCCAAATTTGTCCTTGGCCAAATCCAACGGTCAGGTACTCCTCTCAGTGATCTATGGCATAGATTCACTCTGGAACTCTAGATTTTCTGGGATTTTGCCTCTTTTATGACAAATAAATTAAAACAACCAGAGTAGCGAGGTCCGAAGGACTTTGGTTCTTAATCTTCATGCTCCTTTTCCAGATCTAATGGCTATGAAGGATTCGAACCTTTTCAAATAGATCTAACGGTCCAAGTAAAATCTTTTTGGCCCCAAATCAATGACCATTGTTGTTTCCCGAACCGCTACACCTCTTGATCTTTCAAACATAGTTAAGGTGTGCTCTCAGCGCCTTCTTGACACTCATGGATTCTCTGTAACTCGAAATTTGGCCATTTCGGAAACGATTCTCTGTGAATATTTTTCTTCAATTTCCACTTATACGGCCCATCCGGGCTCAGTGTTGAAAACTGGAGCTCTGATACCAATATGTAACGTACCCAGCCACCCACACGCCAGGCACGCTAACTTCAATCCCCTTATGGACTAGTTCAACCTCTAATCTAACTTTAAATAACAAGGATACATGAAATATTCACATGCATTGATCAAGATTGATGTTAAACATAAAAGAAATGAACCATATGACATGCACAACAATAAACAACAAGCATGCCTATTATAGATGTGGAATTCATAGATAATTAAATACACAACAGAAATAAAGATACACAGGTAAATAAGCATAACAGAGAGCACTTATATTTTCTAAAACAAGACACTAAATGGATGAAGACCAAGGACATTCCACCCAACCATAGACATTGTTTTTCCAAATCTCAACAATAATGTCACCCCTAAGCCAGGGCTATGAATCCACAAGGATGGTTCTAGAGTGTCACTTGGCTTCCCAAACTAGTTGGCACTCAATCTCTCACAGGCTTCCCAGCACCCACATCAATCCAAGTACCCAACTCTCTTCTACCCGACCTGCACAACCCAAGAGAATGGACCCCCCTTCTCTGCCACATAGTCCCTCAAGTTGTCCATCTCCTTCCAGGGTTCCAATACAGTCAGTCTAGAATATCCATGTTGGGACTCTCAGGACTCACAACTGTGACCAAGATTGGGCATAGACCAAAGCATCTCACACATGTAGGTCTTGGTTCATGGTTGGATTACACCAGCAGTCTCTACATCCAACCATACCATGGTTATTCTTCAACAGTTCATTTTCATTTCCCAAGCCAAGACATGAATGAGGAAAGACAAGCGGGTGAAATAATGAATGGATTGAAATCCCAACAAAAGGTGTGAACAAGGATCAATTGGGTGAATGAGTGCATGAGAAAAAAATGCGTGAATGAATGAAGCAACTAGCAGAAGAACAAGAATGAGAATGGGAGTGAGAACCCCCACCCCAGACCAGAGATGGGTTTATATAATTCTTGGAATCAAGGAACCACTTGGCCTTCCTCCCAAGAATCTCATGTAATTGTTATTCTCCATTAACCAAAATGGGTAAATAAAATATAAAATAATTACTTAGCCACTTAAACCCCCTCTCTTGTGGAATCATAGCCCCCTATCTCTTGTGTCCTTGTTTGTCTTGCAACCAACAATGTATTTATTGTTAATAATGATAAAAACATTACATTTCCTAGGCACACTGGCCTATTTCAATTTTTTAGGCACTATGGCCTTTCATAACTTAACAAAATACGTTATTTAATACGGGGCTTAAAACCCGGGGTGTTACATTGGGACTCTCTATTTTTAGACTATTTATGTTTAGCAGATCTATTTTTAGAATGTAGTTCACATTTTGACTAGTAATTAGTCATTAGTGAGTTAATGGCATTTAATAATTAATTTGGGGCATTAATTAGGGGGGAAATCCACTCCACTAGTGCGCCTCACTCCTGCACAAGTGTGCCTTATATAAAGAGGAAAAGTCAAATTTACCCCCATTCACTTGATGCGTGTCAATGAAACTTCAGTGAGACACTCATGTGGGGAAACCTTCCTAATAGATCTAGTGTGTTAGTTTAGGAGAGCTAAGAGTGTCTTTTGTTATCTTCTTTATCTACTACTTGTCTTCTTCTACCACTTGGTTTCTTGAGATGAGCATGTGGCTAGTTATCGGTCAAGTTGACTTGAGAAAATGCACCCATTTAGAAAACCTACCTTCTAAGATTGTTTCTCTCATGTTTTGTATTATTGTAATCATTCTTTTAAGGTTAATGAGAAGTTATGTGATCATTGTTACTGATTTCAAGTTAGTTGGTTTTTATTTTTAGAATTAGTATTTTTTAGTTCTACAGTGTGTGACTTGGATTGATATTAAATCTAGATATAATGTGTCTCTACTCTTGATCTATACTTATATGGTTTTATTTTTAGAACATATGAAGGTCTTATTGGTATTTAATAAGATTTTAAGTTTCAGTTCTAGGTTAAATAATTGAGTTCAGATCTTCTTTTCATGAATTGAAATTTTAACATTCATTGTTAATTTTATAAAAATGTGTCCTAAGATTGGAGCCAAATTGTGAAAATGTGCAAATAATTTGTAAGTGTGAATAGTGTGGGTGAGTAGGTGATGTAAGTTTAAACAATCTATTTTGAGAGGGGGGGAAGTAGGCCACGATAGATGGTGGATGGAGACCAATCATGCTATCAATATATCAAATAAGGTTCAAGCTAATTCTCTAACCAATAGAATCAAATTTATTTCCTAAAAGAATTGTAAGATATAAAAAAACAGGTTTTATTTAGGGTCAATTCATCTTGGACAATATCATTACTAAATGACAGTTCTCTTCCTCAAGATTAATTTTGACAAATTTTATGACAAGATTGAGTGGAACTTCATTTTAAGCATGGCCTTTCCATGAAGATGGACAGGCCCGAATTCGGGCATGTCCATGTACATGGACATGGCAGAATTCGACCATGTCCATGTACATGGACAGTAAGTTTCAGTTGTAGGTTAAATCATTGAGTTTGGATCTTCTTTTCATGAATTGAAATTTTAACAGTCATTGTTATTTTTATAAAAATATGTCCTAATATTGGAGCCAAATTGCTAAAATGTGCAAATAATTTGTAAGTGTGAACAGTGTGGGTGAGTAGGTGATGTAAGTTTAAACAAGCTATTTTGAGAGGGGGGGAAGTAGGCCATGATAGGTGGTAGATGGAGACCAATCACATTGTCAATATAGAAAATATGTTTCAAGCTAATGCTCTAACCAATAGAATCAAAGTTATTTCCTAAAAGAATTGTAAGATATAAACAAACAAGTTTTATTTAGGATCAATTCATCTTGGACAATCTCATTACTAAATGGCATTTATCTTCCTCAAGATTAATTTTGACAAAGTTTATGACAGGATTGAGTGGAACTTCATTTTAAGCATGTTTTTCCATGTACATGGGTACATGTCGAATTTGGTCGGCCGACCATGTTAAAAAAATAATTTAAACAAAAAACAATTACATAAAAATAACAAAGAAAATCTTAGTATTACCTATAGTTGGAGTCGTCGCCAACCAAAACCACCAACAAATTGTAGACTCAACATCTGCCACCAGCAACAGCAATAGGCACCACCAACACCAACAATAGCAACAACTTGAGGACTCGACAGTTTGGAAAATGGTCAAATGGTCGGGAGGCGGGGGATATATAAAAAATTGTTCGACCGAAATAATCTTTCATCCGAACAAAGTTTTCGGCCAAAAAGTTTACACCAGACAAAAAAAAAAATACGTCCGGAAAATCTTCTACGAGACTGTCGAGGGTGCCATCAGGGTGTCATTCGATTTGATGTGTAATTGTTCGATCGAAAAATGGTTTGACCAAAAGAATCAAGAGTTCGGCTGAAAAGAAGGCCACTAGGAATTTTGGAGACCCGATTCTCACAAAAGTTTAACCCACCTTCATGATTTTACCCAATATAAATGCTCTCCTTCTTGGCTGCAATTCAAGAAATCCCAAAGTATTTTTCCTATGTTGTGATTTTGGATGGATAACAAGTAGGTCATGTGCTCCCATCCTCGTTTCAAGGTTTAGAGAATGAATCTTGGAGGACTAGATAGGTTGAAAAGGATAACACTTTGTTTCCAAACATAACATAGAAATTTAAATACTTGATGTCTATTGCGAGCCTATGGGATAAATATTTCATCAAATATGAAGCTACATATCATGTCTTTCATGTTACATTTATGGATGATTTCATGCCTTCTTTTCAAACAAGTGTTTGTGACATTGTTTCAAAAGTGTGTGAAGTTGTAATGGACAAGAATGTTGGAAGATATGTATAAAATGAAATGGATGCCACTCATTTACATGTTTTACAAGATTAGATCAATTCCACTATAATTGGAAACAGTAAGTTTAATATCTCTAAAATTCTTGTTGATTGTGACTTGAATGTTATTGGAAGGATACTAAATTGGATTGGTGAAGACAATGTTGTGTTTTCGAAGGGAAAAGAGATAATCGTAAAGTATGCATTTCCCATGCCAAACATTCAGAACTCTACTTCATCTCTTGAACCAAATTTATAGAAGTAGGGATTTAAACAATAATATGTACTCTTAGGTGGCAACAAAGGAAATTTTTTAGGACTAGTAACAAAACAAGCCAGTAAGACAATTTGTGGTTTGGCAATGGTTGTAGTATCCCTCTCCAATGGTGGATAAAGAAATCATGTAGTATTCCATGTCCTCTTTTGTATATGCTAAATGATATCCTTGATTTGTAGGTACCTAGGTTCATTTTTAGAATAATGTAATGGATATGCCATCTTACAAGCATCTGTATTTTAATGTTTCTTTGTTTTTTATGTTGATTGAACACATAGGAAAGGACCATTGTATTGATGAGGTGCTAATATGGCTACATTGCCTCTCTAATTTCACGTAGCACCCTCATCCTGCACATGCTATAGTAGGGTAGGAAAGGAATAATCTCCTTTTAGAATTAGAGTAGCATGAATAAGCTCACTTGAGCACTAGATTTGATTTCATATTGTCACAGGCACTTATGATTTGTCCTTTTCTTTGTAAAATACAAATTTTTATGTAAGTGTGATGTTTTTGGAAAATAAGGAGGTTATTTATAACATGTACATGATGATATTATGATATTCTCATGCATTCCTAATAAGAGCACATGTCCTCAAGTTGGAGCCAGTCGTTACCCCTTATTTCACATAAGGGTACTACTAGTGAATTTCTTCCCTACTACTTGTGATTTTTATGAGACTTGGACAATTGGGGAACCTACTTGGTTCCATGGAATATGACTAGATAGAGGGTTTGATTACATTTTGATTGATCACATGATGATGTGTAGTTATCTTTGGAGATTTTATTCATCCTTATTTTTTGGCATCTACACAATTCCCAAGGCATTTTCACGTATCTTGAGGCAATTCATGATTCCCAAGGAATCGTTCAAAACAATTTGGTGTTATTTATTCATGCATTGTACCTCTCATGCCATGCTATGTCCCAAATTCTTGAGTTCTCACCTTATTCATTCATTTGGAGGCATGTGTCACAAAAATTGATGAGACATCCACCTTGGAGGTTGCATTAGGTACTCTATTTAGCATGTGTGGACCTATTTGGGTCTCACTTGAATTAAGGAGGAGGTTGGAATGATTTGGCATGATTACCTTGAATAGCTCACACATGGCTTCTTGGAGCTTGTTTTGAAGGGCCATCCACTCTTAAGGAATTTTCAATCATGGTTTGTAGGGACTTTCACCTTGGAGACCCATGTGTCCATTTCATTGCATGGTTTGTGGAGATTGGTTGGGGTTCCACCTACTTTGAGACCTTTAGAGGCTATACATTTCACATTTGACTCAACCTATTCCCTCATTGACGGAGATGTCCCTGTCTCTTGGGGCTTTTTCACTTGGATCTTTGTACATGTGGCTTGACCACCTCATTTTTATTCTATTTTTTTACTAGGTAGTTGGAGGAAGTAATATTTTATCCCTCCCTAGGATAGATATAAGGATATCACATAATATATTGTTATTTTATTGTAAAGGAAGTTTATCAACACTCTATATAAAGAGTTTCCCTTCCTCACTATCACTCATGGTTAGTCAATGATCACTAGAAAGGTTGTTAGGTCAGTGATCACTAGAAATGTGGGTTACAGTTGCCCCTTATCTATGCCATATCAACTTTAACTATAAAATCTATCAGAATTTTATTATAGCACCTAAATATTAGTCCAATAGTACAAAATTTAAAAACACCGCAAAGGTGAGTGAAAAAAATAAAATGTAAGGCAGGAAAATTGTTATCATAAACCATAGAAATGACAAGAGGAGGAATAATTATTAGATTTCCCTCCCACAGCTTTTCATTTTAGATTCTTGAATTCTTATTCTTCATTCATATCTTAATAATTATCATGCTGACGATGATGAGAAACACAAAGATGCCAAGGTCCCAAAGCCCTTCAAACAAGCATTGGTTGGGTAGGAAGTCAAAGGCCTATATAAAGTCTACAAGGGAACAATAAACCTTGAGGTCTATTTGTTGGTTTCTTTGATAATAACTCTAAGAGTGAGGATGTCGTCAATGGTATGGTAGTCCCTACAATATCATGCTTGACCTCTAGCTCTAAACTTCCCTCTCTCCAATTTTTTAAAAAGAAATGTATCAAGTATAGTGGAATAAAACTTGGTCAAGATGTGTCTAATAAAAATAGTCCTATAGTTATTTCCAATTGGGTTCAAAACTATTTATTGATTTATAATTAGGATGCATGATAGGTTGATTTCAAGACAACAACAAACCCAAGAAAACAACCTCATTGAAAATATCTTCAATAGGAATAGCAATCCAATCTAAACCATGCTCAAGAAATTCATCTTGGTGCATCTCCCTCAAAATCAACAGATTTTCTAGAGCTCAATTTCTAGATATCTCTCCTAATGTCCATGGGAAAAAGGAGGTGGCGAGTGGTAGGGGAGAATACATGTATTGGGAACTGGCCTAAAATATTGTAAAGGGAGGTGGCAGGAGATGCAGGTTTCGGGAGTAACATTGTAAGGGAGGGCTTTATTAGGGAGTGCCAAAATGTCCTAGAAAAATATTTGTTTCTGAAATATAAGAGAAGAAGACATATAGACTAGTTAAATATCAAAATATCTTTAAGGAAAACATAATCATATATATCAAAAAATGGAGAGGGTTTGTACTTAATCTTATGTAATAGAAATCACAATTGATAGTTAAATTGTATAACCATTTTTTTTATGATCTTTACTAACATGTATTAGAATTGTTGAATGTTTTACATCATTGGAATGACATCTTAGTTGTAACTTATTTGAAATTTTGTTATCGTATGTGCACTTTGATATGATTTAATATGATTATGATTTCATTTCATATGTTGTAATATTAGATATATAATAGAGAAATTAATTATTGCATGAAATAAATAATAACTTTTCATTCTAAATGTTTTTTTTTGTAGAACAAGGATCTTCCAGAAGATCTGGATGATCCTCATAAAATAGATCCAGATCATGTTGGGTTTGATGTTGAGATGGAAGATGATGCTCATGATGACATAGATACAGATGACAGTGAGGTCGATGTCAATGCCGATGACGATGATGATGATCATGATGGTGATGATGATGATGAGGCAGTTGCTGGTAACAGCCAGTGACATTCATGATCATATAGACTGCATCATGGATCATTTTTTATATATTGTTATAATTCATGTTTTCATGGTTACTATCAAATGTATCATTTTCACAACCTCCAGTACCATATTAGTGAGTTGTATCATTTTGACATGTATCATTTTGAATTATATCAATTGGACATGACGTATCATATTGACTTGTATCATTTTGTCTTACATAATTTATCATTTTTATTTATATCATTTGTATATGATGCATCATTTTGACTTATGTCGATTGTTGGACATGTATCATTTTCACATGTTATTAATTTACTGGAATATTTGACTTTCACTTGTTTTAGTTATATATGATGATGATGTTATCAGTATTGACTTGTCATTTTTTATATATTGAAAGTGGTTGATGATTTTTGGATGCATATTTATTACATATGATGGTTTTGATTTACTACTCATGATGGATGTTGTCAAATTCACTTAAATTATAGATATTTGACTCAATTTTTTTAATTATAGATGATGATCATGTTATAATAATTATCTTGTTATTTTATATATATTGGATGTTGTAGATTCTATTTTTATGGAGATTTAATAAGTATAATGATGTTGTTAATTTGTATGTATGTATGTTTCCCTAAAAATTCTTTATAAATGTTGTCCTATAAAAATTTTCAAATGCATTTATATGACTTAATGTATAATCATATAAATTATTTAAGATACATGATATATTTAACTAATTAAATTGAAATAAAACAAATTAAATTAATAATTGTAAGAAAAACAAGAAGCATTTTTGGAAGCAACAATGGAAGCAAAATTGGAAGCCACACCAGAAGCAAAATTGGAAGCCAAACCAGAAGCAAAACTGGAAGCCAAACGAGAAGAAAAATTGGAAGCCAAACGAGAAGCAAAACTAGAAGAAAAACTAGACATAAAACTGGAATCCAAACGAGAAGCCAAACTAGAAGCAAAATTGGAAGCCATATCAAAAGAAAAACTGGACGTAAAACTGAAAGCCAAACTAGAAGCCAAACTGGAAGAAAAAATGGAAGGAATATCAGAAGCAACAATGGAAGCAAAATTGGAAGCCACACCAAAATAAAAACTAGAAGCGAAATTGGAATCCAAATGGGAAGAAAAACTAGACGTAAAACTAGAAGCCAAACCAAAAGCCAAACTGGAAGAAAAATTGGAAGCCATATCAGAAAAAAAATTGGACGTAAAACTAGAAGCCAAACCAGAATCCAAATTGGAAGGCATATCATAAGAAAAACTAGAAGAAACATATCCTGGTGCTAATTTCGGTGCTAAATCTGGTGCAATTATAAACATTCATGATTGCACCCCATTTTGCACCGAAAAAGGTGTCTAATTCGTGAACTGAAATACACTAAATTCTTATGCTATTTCTGGCGCTAATTTCTTGTTCCTTTATAGTGATCCTAGAGCATGCTCATGTCTGTCATATATATTTCCACCCAATACATGGATGCATATACTTCCTTGTAGGTTGGTCCATAAGGAATGTGCTCAACTAAATCCTTCATAGCTAATCCTTGAGCCTTTAGTGGTTTCTCCAAAAGAAATGTCTCATGATCCCCACAATTAAAAACATGAGCATATTCAAAACCCTCTACGTCATACCTCTCCAGCACCTGCAACTCTGAATGCTCCTCATGCAAGATCGTCATAAGAGGCTCCTCCCTCAAATCATGAGTGTCACTCATGCCCTCATGTGTCACAGCTCCCAAAGATGATGGATTCCCCATTGTAAGTGATGAAGATATTTCCCAAATCAACTGGTAACAAATATCCTCAACCTCTCTTTCCTTATCTTCAGCGAGATTGAGAGCAAGGTCCATATCCATGAACAACTGCAAGTAATCTTATTTAATAATTTCTTAGGCCTTTTTGATTGGATGCAATTGAGTACTAGTGATCCCATTTGTAACTCCCCATTTCGTTGCCTCAATCTAATCCTACCAAATAAAATATTCTATGTATCTATGAGTATCAACAACCCTTGTTAATACCCACACAATCTCCTCCTATGAGACCAATAATTGATCCTTCAAGTCCTGCACTGTTGAAGTCATTTCCTCATATTCATCATAGTGGCATGGGTCATCCACTATTGATTTTTTTTTTTTTGTCCATTATAAGAATGCTACCCTTATCAAAACCAATTGGTTCACTATATTCAATACCATGCAATATTTACTTATTGTAAGTTGACATGTCAAATGATGGGACTCATGTGCACCATCACTGCCCAAATCAACCTCTCCTTTGTCATTGTTGGCATAGGGGAAGACCTAGGGTTCAACACTACAACAACACACCAACAAAACCCTAGCTACTGGCCCTTTTGGCAACACCTGCGAAGCAGATGAAGTCTCACCCGAGGTAGATGCAGGAGTGGTTGCAAGACTTGGGTGTCTGCAACCTTAGCTAGGACACAGATCTGTGATTGTAACACCTTAACATAGCACTTAGAAATTATGATTCATCAATATTCAGGCTTAGTTTACAGCGTAGCTAAATCCTAATAGAAGATCTGCGCAGTATTCACCTAGATTCAACAGACTCGAACACTAAGCATACCAACATAGATCAAATCTAGCATTCATTCACATTATTCAGTACTAAGCTATCATATTAGATTCATCTATCATCTAACATCGCACTAAGCATTGAATCACATAAACAAAGGAGAAACCAAGAAGCACAAAGCATTCACAACACAGGATGTACGTGGTTCACCCCCACCCCGAGGCTACGTCCACCGACTCTTCTTCTCTCTTATTATCTTCGATCAATCAACTACATGCACATAGCCTTGAGATATTACTCCACATAGGACAGGGGATCTGCACACCTCGCTAAATCCTTCTTCCTTGAGTTACAGCACAAAGCCTTCCATGGTCTCTTACAATCACTTGCACTTAGATCTGCAAGCCTCACACAGTATGCACTAAGAAATTACAGTTACCCTTTGCACTTAGAAATTAACACTTAGCACATTGGCCTCTTATTACATCGCCTAGATACTTATTTATACATTACAAAATAGGTCTAAGCATGGGTAAACCCATGGGCCGACATCCCCATTCCCATTACATAAGCCCAAAACCCAAAAAGCCCTAAAAAAGGGGTTGATATCCCTCGATCTCCACTTTGACTTGCGCTTCGCCTTCGACAGCCTATCGAAGTCCCAAAATTAGGTCAAACATGACCAAGGATCCTCAAAACTTGGTCAAGGGCCAACATGCCCCCAACACTCACTTGTTACTCGTCCTGAGTCACTCTACTCTGGGTAATTATACCTCAAAATCATCAAGCTTGGATCAAGATACTTCGACCTATTGTTGTGCCACGGCCTCCTGCTCAGTGAACTCTTGGAGCATTGCTTCATTGATAGGTCCCTCTAAGCGTTGTTCAGCTACAGTGACAACTTGCTCCAGTTCTGCTCCTCGGCCTTCGATCTCTGCGAACAGTTGGCACACCTCGTCCTGTATTGGTTCAAGCCTCTGCGTCACTTCCATGACTCTGCTATGAATGTTGTGGACCTGTTGTTGAGCAGTGCATTGTTCTTGGGATCACTTCATCCTCTCAATGGCTAAAAGGGGCTTCAACTACATCTGTATTGTTTCTACTTGTTGCTTCGCCTCCTGGAGCTATGACTCTAGTGCCTTCAATTTAGGATCCTAAGTGAGCCGCTCATAATTCTGGGCACTACAATCACTTAGTTGTTTACATTCTATGGAGAGGGTCTTGATTCTTTCAATTGTGCTTCAAGCAGTTTATTCTCGTTGATCCCACACATCCTGCGGAGTATTGGGCATTGTTCATAGCTCCGGATCTGCGATTCTTTGTTGAAGATGCTAGATGGCTTCCATGAGCTGCGCTACTTGGTGTTCTATTGGTTCTTCCTCCTTCTGCTCCAAGCCTGTCACAGAATGAAGTGCTCTGTTGACTTCTTATTTTACTTTGACTTGCTCCACGAGCAGCTTTTCTTTCTCCTGCTGGATCTGCGCTCTCTCTTCGTCAAATTTCACTTGAAGGGTGTCCCGCTCCTGTTGCATGATCCTATGTTTCTCTTTAACTTCCTCATTTGCTTGATGCAAGGCCGTTGTGACCTGTTCTTTCTTAGCTTGTGCTCGATGAAGGCGGGCTTCGGTTACATCAGCTAGTCTGTGGAGTTAGGCAAGCTCATCTCCCAACTCTGGTTCTTTTGAGGGTGGGGGCGTAGTGGACACTGTGCAAATCGAATAAAGGGATTTTTGTACACCTCTTAGTTCTTCTTCAACTCTATCATACATGGATTCTTTTTTTTCTTCGTTTCTTTGCAAAATCTCTTCTAAAGCATCTCCTACAGCTGAAATAAGGAAGTCGAAGTCATCGACCTTGAGTACATTCTATATTTTAGGCTTATTGGATTTGGACTTCTTCCGCGATGAAGGTTTTGTGGGGGAAACCTTCCTTTTCTTAGATGGATCAGTGTCATCGGGGAGGTTTTGTGGTGGTGTTACTTCGCCTTGCTTATCTTCTTCTTGTTCTTTTTCCTCTTTGTTCACTTCATCATCACCTCCTCTGCTAGGTGACTCAGATGTAGTATCTTCTGATGTATTGTGTACTTCCTATACATCTAGCTTCGTTTTCTTCCTGTTGTTGCTTGGGGAATCATACTCTTTGCGAGTAACCACTGGATTTCCAATGAGGTCTAAATCAAACAGCTCTGTGCAGGGATAAGAAGTTATGCAGGCCAGTCTTTAATGATTTCTTCCAAGTCCTATGTAGTGAGCTTGTAGTACTAGTGAAGTTCTTCTTTGCTTTCATCGACGCGTACAGTGATATAAATAAAATGACTATCTGCACGGAACTTCATAAGAGGCCTGAACTTGTCCAGGGTGTTCGGCGTCATACGAGGTAAGGACTCAATAGCCCTCCTAAGCTACAGGTAATAGGTATGAAATACTGCGTTTGACTGCCATTGCTTTCCCATATCACTCGAATACCAAAGTGTGGTGAACTTCGCAGTGAGAGACTCAAATGGATTGATGTCAGGGAAGGTCTCACCTTCTGGCATCTCCCAAGCAGTAGACGCAATGAGGATCAGGAGCCAGTTGAAGTGAAACTCATAGCCCTGATCCTAAGCTTCGCGAAAATCCAGTTCGAGTTCGTTAACTAGGTACTTTTCCTAGTGCATCTATAGGCCTTATATGCATTTCCCAGTGAGGTCAACGACAAACCCTATGACCTGCATGGGTCTGTTCTTTCTTACTATATTTCCTGCAATTAATTGGCATGTTAGGCGCACTGTGCCATTCTAGATGGAGGCTACCTTGTATCCTCGCATCCCCTTCTCAACATCGTCGTATGCTTCTTTAATTGTATGTTCCAAGGCACGGTCTGCATCTTTTCCTGGGTAGAAGTATTGTGGGTCTGGTCCCTGCATGCTTAGTCTGGTGATCCTATGGATTAGCACTGGATTGACAGTGATTCATCTATCCAACCACAGATAGCCATCGTGGAAGCACGACATCAGGAGCTTAACGCAGGCGTTAACCTCCTAGTGACTTCCAAAATGTGGAATCTTCATTACGTTCAAAAGGGTGGATTGTGCGATGTTCATCGTCCATGGTTGGAGGATGATTTTTGTCTTCTTTCCCTTTGTTTTGGTCAGGTATTTTTGAGGCGTGAGCATTCCATAGCTCTTACGGTCTCCCAGGTTATAGTCATTGATTTTCAATGTTGGAATCCTCTCTAGATGTGGTCTGACTGCGTGTATCCCTTTCAGGAGATACGCAGTGATGATAGTGTAGTCAAAGTCCCTCGGGACACTGTCACGACTCACTACATCGGCCAAGGGTGGGATGTAATCGGGTAGGATGGATGGCAATAAATTTTCATTTGCCAAGTCATCTCTATGCTTGATTCTTTTCTCAGTCGCAGCTCAGGATGGTCTAAATCCACGAGCAATCGACGGGGAGGCTTGCACTCCTCTCATTGATGAAGCTTGTACACCCATAGTAATTACTCTTTTAGTCATGAGGTCGACGTGTATCTCCTTCACATATTCTTCGACTATGCTAAGTTCTTCGGACATACACGCTCGTGGTTGAATATCTCGGGTTGAAGAGAAACTACTCGATGCAACGGGACGGATGACGATAGCTCGATGATCATTGTGCGAAATCAACTAATTTGTGAACTCAGATAATCACAGGTGGAAAAAGTGTTCTCGGTACAAGGCTTGACAGAATAAGTAGACAACTAGGTAACGAATCTTTCCAATGGGTGAGAAGCCTTCATTAATGCAGTTTCGTCCATTACGGTGCAGTCCCAACGGTCTGATGGCGATATTTTTTTCCATAACTATTGTTCTAACCGTTTGGGCTAACAATTATAATGCCTCCAATGGTCATATTACTTCGCCATGACGAAGTGCCATGCTGTGTTGTACTGATATCTCGGCGAAGTTCAAATTTTGGAACCCTTCCTTCTGCGTAGTTCTTTCTAGTGTTGTTTGTAATTTTTCTATCTTTTATTTCTTCTTACTAAGCTTTCTAGCCTTATTCCTGGTGATCTTCGTCTCGGTATCCCTCTTTCCATTCTGATTCTTGTCTTCTTTTGGCATAGCATCTTCGCGTTGTTGAGATTATTTCATAAGACTAGAGAGTAATATTGCTTCTTTATTTGGGGCAGGCGCTCTACTCATCTGTGATTCTTCTTGTGTTCTTTCAACTTCGTGATCCAAGTTTCTGGTTCTAAGTAACTTTGATATGTTCTCTTGTACTGCAATTAAGTGTGTTATCCTCTTAGTCATGAAATCTTTTAATTCATGCTTTTGTTGTTCTCGGGCCTCCTCTTCTTTTCTTCTGGTTTGATCTCTCTCGATCCAGGTTTTTCCTAGTAACATAGTAAATGGAGCGTTGTTCTCAATAAATTTAACAACCTCAAAATCTTCCTCTGTCGAAGTTCCATGAGCACTCATAGATATCTAGGTAAGTCTTCCACACAAGGTTATCAGCTTTCCTCTAAACAATCATATTCCTCCCAGTGAATGAATCATAGCAGGCTTCCCTAAAATTTCCCAAGTTCTTTCTGTCATGATATTCACCTGTGTTTCCTCATCCAGAATGCAGTCAATGTCGAAGTCTCCTATTCTTGTTTCTATGCATTCTTTTTCTTTGAAGATTTCTGGTAATTTGATGTTTCTATAATCATTTAGGGTTTCTTTCATTTGCAATAGTACAATTTATGATTCTTTATGGGGTTCTTCCCTGGTCTTAGTTTCTTGACCTTCCTCAGGGTTTTCTTGTCTCATATTCATTCTTTCAACCTTAGCAATCATTCTAGGGAAATCCAGAACTTCATGATCCATAGCTTTACAACAAAGACAACTGGGTCTTCTATCAGGGCATTCCTTAGCAAGATGTCCCAGTCTTCTGCAACTGTAACAAAGAGTCAATCCTCTCTTTCTTTTAAATTATCCCCATCCCTTCCTATACTGTGCACTAGGATCATCGTAGCTAACCTGCAAAAAATTATTTCTAGGATCCTGCATCCATTTGTTAGTCCAAACATTCTTTCTAGGCATATGAATAGCATATCTTTCATTATTTCTGTCAGATCTACTCATATCAAACCTTTTCTCTTCTATATGTGCCCTAGTTTTCAGACTAGGATAACATTTATCAAGCATACCTGGATCCATACTCTTGAAACAAAAATTTCCACTAATCTTACTTTCAGTAGAGCACAAAGCTTTCAGATCTAAAACTTTTCACTATTCTTACCTTTACCAGAGAACAAAGCTTCAAGATCTTACCTCTTTTCTTCGGATATGACTTCTCTCTTTAGCACAGATATTTACAGTCAAGTATTATACTACACATTAAGGAAAAATATCTATGCACAGATCTTTCACAGTTTCAAGTCAGATCTTCGCACAGAGATTTTTCTTCCTCAGTTCCCAACAATCACAGTTTCAGGTCCTAGTAATGGAACCATTTGTTGGCAAAGGGGAAAACCTGGGTTTCAATGCTACAATAGTGCACCAACAAAACCCTAGCTATCGGCCCTTTCGGCAACACCTGCGAAGTAGATGAAGTCTCACCCGAGGTAGAGGAAGGGGTGGTTGCAAGACTCATGTGTCCGCAACCTTAGCTGGAACACAGATCTATGATTGTAACACCTTAACAGAGCACTTAGAAATTATGATTCATCAATATTCAGTCTTACTTTACAGTGCAGCTAAACCCTAATAGAAGATCTGTGTAGTATTCACCTAGACTCAACAAACTCAAGCACTAAGCATACCAACATAGATCAGATCTAGCATTCATTCACATTATTCAGTACTAATCTATCATATTAGATTCATATATCATCTAACATCACACTAAGCATTGAATCACATAAACAAAAGAGAAACCAAGAAGCACAAAGCATTCACAACACAGGATGTACGTGGTTCACCCCCACCCTGGGGCTACATCCACCAAATCTTCTTCTCTTTTATTATCTTCGGTCAATCAGCTACATGCATAGAGCCTTGAGATCTTACTCCATAGAGGACAGAAGATCTACGCACCTCGCTAAATCCTCCTTCCTTGAGTTATAACACAAAGCCTTCCACAGTCTCTTACTATCACTTGCACTTAGCTCAGCAAGCCTCACACAGTATGCACTAAGCAATTACAGTTACCCTTTACGCTTAGCAATTAACGCTTAGCACTTAGCACTTAGCACACTGGCCTCTTCTTACATCACCTAGCTACTTATTTATACATTACAAAATAGGCCTAAGCATGGGTAAACCCATGGGCCAACATCCCCATACCCATTACATAAGCCCAAAACCCAAAAATCCCTAAAAAAGGGGCCAAGATCCTGTGATCTCCGCTTCGACTTCCACTCTACCTTCGACAGCCTTTCGAAGTCCCAAAAGTAGGTCAAACATTACTAGGGATCCTCAAAACTTGGTCAAGGGCCAACAATCATCCTCCATGCATGGCTCCTGAGAAGATGGATCCATATCCCACAACAACTTTTCAAATACCTAGTATTTGTCATATTTAGGTACCATCATGCTTGCATAATCATAAGTATCACAGCTATGATAAGGCATTGAATACTCATCATACTTAGGTGCTATCACACCCTCATTATCATGAACATCACTACTAAGGTATGATGTTGAATCCTCAACATCAGTTGATTGGGACACTTTACCATATGTGCCATCAACATGTCCATCATGTGCACTAGTGTTATGGGCCTCATAGGATAACTCTAAAGGTGTACTAGATGCTATTGTGTCGTCGTCCTCACTTTTAGAAGCATCAGAATCTTCAGAAACTAATATATTTTTCCTTGGCACCTTCACCTTCGTGTCCACCAATACTTGGGGTTCATACCACTCAGGATGTTTGATGGTGCAAAAACCCTTGAATGAAATGGCTACATGAAATTCCTCACTAAGCACCTTATATTCCCTCAAACAATCTGTAAACTCTTCATCTTATCCTTTTTGTCTTGTATTCCATCTCTTTCCAAAATCAACATGAGTTTTCCTCATAGATTCAAGCAAAGAATGCATTTGATCTCTTAGAGTAGCCATGATGCCCAACTGAAATTATGATCTGAATTTGATTACCTAGAAACAAGGATTAGTTTCCCAACAAGTTGGAAGGATCTTGGGCTCTGATACCATTGAAATATCCCCACTAATTGTTTTTTAATATTTTTCTCTATTTTGTAGTATAGACAATTTGTCAAACAATTTGTGTTCAAGCAGCCTTTACTAACAGTTTGTCAATTTTGGTTTGTTTGTTAATGATATATCGAAAGAACACAACATATGCACCCAAAAACTTATTTCATTGAAATTTTATTACAACATAGGTAAAATTTATCGCGAATAGAAAAAATATGACAACAAGAAAACATGACAATTTCTAGCATATTCATTAAAAAAATGGTTTCTTGTAAGTACATAAAATATACAATAGACTTACAAGATAGATACAAGCCTGTAGGATTTATTTGTCTGTTTCTAGTTGATAGTTGATGGAACAACAGTCCTCCCCAAAACAATATTGACCCTCCTGAAGTGATTAACTCAGCCCAGGTTGAAGGTAACTTGACCCACAATGATGGTACATCCTCCCAACAATAAATCTAGTCATGGAAATGAAGGACATTGCCCCCACTACCTCAAATACTCTCCCAACAAATAACACATGAATCCTCTAGTGAGATAACTTATCCCACAAAGAAAAAAGAGTGTTTCCTCCCACAAGATATGTGCCTAGCTATAAGATAATGTGCCCAAGATGAAGGAAACTCGCCCAACTTCCAAAACTAAGCCCCAACAATGTGATATTGACCCAGCAGAATGAGATTCAACCCACAGGAAAGATAAGTATTGAAGATCGGTCTCCTTACTTTAGGAAATTCTCCCAACGGTAGAAAATAACCCCCACATCTCAAGAAATGTATCCCATGGACGTAGCTCGACTTTCCTCCACCAATACTCAGCCTTTCCAAAGAGGGATTCGACCCACACACCAACGATCTACGCTGCCAACAAGAAAACCCAGCTACAATGAAGAAATATTATGTCTCACTGAAGCTCAAAGAAGAAATCTCATTGATCTATTCCCACTGACTAGCTAGGGTGGATAGTCTCACTATCGAAACCGTTCTCAGAAATTTCCCTTAGCGTTTTCGTCCCAAGAGTTCCAAACTCATAAAGATCTCTCTCAAATCAATTTTAGAAAATTACTAGTGAATAATGAGAGAAAGGACGCCCTCATTCTCCTTTTGACCCTTTTGGACCCTTTTACCCTTTTAATAAAGTAAATTGACTTTATAAACTTAAAGTCACTTAAAACACCCACTTTTAATGTCGAAAAGTGATTAATTGGATTTTAAGACATTCTCGAACACCAGAGTCCTTTTTTTATCATCCCAACCTCTAGATATTTTCATCTCGGTTCCAACGAGCTATTACATGAAGGTATCCCCTCAAATAATATTCTCCATATAATACCTTTAGTGTATTTAATTAAAGTATGCTCAATAATAACCCAAAATGACGGAAATCGTCAGAATGCCACGGATCCAAGAGCGAATTGTGAGGAAATGATACCGATGATGAAATATGGTGAATGGACTATTTTGGGCCTCATATAACCCCTCCAAATCACCCGAGATAATTATTAACCTCATTTTACCCCTTTGTTCGGGTTGACATAAGATCGTAAGGTCACCTCCGACTGCAAAGAAGAGGAATCTAAAAATGGGGACATTACACTATTAGTCAACTTGTTCTTGAAGAATCACTAGTTCATCATAATTCCTATGTACATCACCCAATGTATGGAAAAATTGTGATTTTTGCATAATTCTTCATTCACCTCCATTTCCTCTTTTTACATGATCTTCATAGCATTTGTCTCTTGGGTGTTCTCTTCCAGGGTGATGTTCTTCTACTGCAATTTTTCTTCCATCTATGAGATACTTTGTTTTTGTCCTTTTGAAATGATAACTTGTTCCCAATACTTTATTTCTACCTCTTTTATTTCCTGAGAATGCATGTTTTTTAGGTTATCCATTTCAATACTTTGTAAGTATTGTGTGTCCTTTATCTCTTGTGTAAAATTAATTTCCATTTCTTCTTTATATTTCCTTAACTACTCTTCCAATAAGGATATCTGAAGTATGCACTGATCTAGGGCATCACTCAACTCACCCATTGTATTAAAATTATCCCTTGCAAAATCATGTAGGGTTGAGGTTTTATCAATGGCATTTTCCTTGGGGTCACTTTCCAAAGGACATGAAATTGATCTTTCCTTTGGTTCTAAACATTTAGGCTCTTCCACTGATTTTTGTTGTTTATTTTCTCTAGTAGTTATTCTTATATTAGCTTTTCTATAGAAGTATATCCATACATCTAGAAAAGTGTCTTTGAATACTATAACATATTTAGTAATGCAATCTAAACCAGCTGGTATGATGTTCAATTGGGTTCCAAGGTATATAGGAGTACCTGGCACATGAAATTTTTGGAATAAGTTCATAGGGGTACCTTTTTCTTTTTCTTCTCTTAATTTCTTTGTAGCAACTATTTCCTATTATTTCTTCTTGATCTACTCATATTCTTTTTTCTTTGCCTATTTTGTTGCTCTTTACCTTTCTACTTCATTTTTCTCTACTTGATTTACTGCCCTTTTCTTTTCTTCTTCCTCTTTCTATGCTTTCTATGCTACTCTTTTTCTTTGTTTTTCTTCTTCTTCTTCATTATTGTCTATTTCTTTCTATATTGTCTTTGTTTTTTACTCTGCCTACTACACTTGCATCTTCTTATATTTATCACAGGACTCTATGGCCTTATTGTATTTCTCTTCTTCTTTTTCTTCTTGGGATTTTCAATGGGGATTATTCAAAGGACATAGTTGTTATGAAAATATCTTCTTGAGGGTCTTCTTGATGTTGGATTATATTTACTAACCCCACAAATTTTAGATGACTCGATATTGTTCCCTTAGGATCATATTTCCTAGCCTTCCCTACACAAAAAAGCAATTATTTTAGGGCTTGTGTTTCTTTCTTGGCATGGGGTACATTTTTTAAGGTCTATGCTCCTACAGTTATAAGGAATCTTAACCAATATATTTTTTAATTGAGAGATAATATTGTATGATCCCAACCTCCATTGTTTGTTATGTTAGCTCCCTGATCAACAATTTCTTAGGTATGTATTTAGGGAATAGATGAGGAACACTTGTACTACCATAAATACTAATGTATCCATATTGCTTCCCAATGTGTAGCATCCCCAGCCCCAAGTTTTGCAATGACACACTAGATTTATGCCTCTGATACCAATTTAATTCATAAAAATGTTCTCCATATGATTACAATTATGCACATCTAAATAGTCCTAACAATATATAACTTAATCATAATTAAACAGTAAAATTTCATTAACAAAATATTATAAATAATAACACAACATGTAAAAAAATCACATAAGAGACACTTATCTTATGAATTGAACCACCAACTGTTATATACCTCAGACTGTCCTCCTAGCCATAGACTATGTTTCTCATAAGCTCTTAGCAGCAGCTCATCGTTGAGCTAGGGAATCCACCAGGGAATTTTTTCTATGCCATACTAAGGTCCAAACCACACCATAACACTTAGGTCAAGTTTCCAACTACTGCAACTAGCATACAACCTATCATTTCCCACATCCTATCTCAGCCTATGAAGTGTGCCCCTTCTATTCTCAACAGTCCTTCGGTTTTTCCACTTGATCCCTTCCAGGGCTTCAACAATAGGTCAGACATAAAGTCTTTGAGCTCCGTAACTATTTCTAGCATCTAGGGAACAATTCCTAGCAACTCTCTCACCCAGAGAGAATTCTCACAGGCCTGAAAACCTTCTTCCTCAACATGCACACAGGCCTGGAAACCTGCTTCTTTAGCTTAGACCTCCAAGAAATACCAGGTTACAAGCAGTTGCAAAAGATTCCAAGTACAAGTACGGTTATGGATGGCAGAGTGAACATATGGACAACATCAATGAATGAATCATGAGTGAATGATGGAAAATCTACTAAGTTCTTACTTTTTATATGCATGTTCCCAACTTGGCATTTGTCATGTTGGTAACTACATGGGCCCCACATGGTGATACACTCCTCCCACTTAGGAACTTAGGATAAATATGAATATATCCCATAAATTAGACTTTAGGAAATATTACCATAATATTTCCTTAGCTTAATCCCCCTTGGCTTGGCCCCTCTTCCTAGATCCTTATCCCCCTTTCCCTCTAGTGGAGTTTCATCCCCCATACTCTTTTTTCTAGTTGGTTTATATCAATGATGTATTTTTATTAATATTATATATTATAATGATAGTCTCTCTATCCCTTTATCATTCTAGCTCTCCATCCTAATAACCACATAGGCACTCTAGCCCAAAATATCCTAGCTCACCGGCCTATATGTACATTTTCAATTGGGGTTTTGCCTAGGGGTATTACATTCCCCTCCCCCTTATTTATGCATTGTCCTCAATGCATTATATACACATGTACAATAAAAATCTTCAAAAATCTTAAAAAAGGTGTGAGTACTCCTCCTGCATAGCATCTTTATGCTCCCAGGTTGCATCCTCAGGACCGTAATAGGTCCACTGCACCTTTACCAACACTATTGCTCGATTCTAAGGCAACTTGACCTTCTGATCCAATATGCACATCGGTTGTTCTTGGAAGTCTCCATCTTGCTCCACCTGAATCACATTCCAATCAGTTACATGATTAGCATAACGTACATAATTTTCAAGCAAATACACATGGAATACATTATGAATGCACATGGATGCAGGTAATGCGAGCATGTATGCAACAAGACCAATCCTTTCCAAGACTTCAAAGGGTCCATCATATCTCACTGCCAACTTTGCACAGTTCCCCAACTTCAAGGAACTTCTCTTGGCGTTGACTTTTAAGAACACATGGTTGCCCACTTTAAAATCTCTATGAGTTCTACCCTTATTTGCATAGATTTTCTACCTATCTTGGGAAGCCTTTAAATTATTCTTTGTCTTCACCATCTATTATTCCATTTCCCTGAGTAACTCTAGCCCAGCCACTACTCTATCTTTTGGGTTGTCCCATATCACTGGTGTATTTCGCTTTCTTCCATATAATTCTTTAAATGGGATAATATTTAAAGATGTTTGATACCCATTACTATAAACAAATTAAAATAAGTGCAAATAATATTCCCATTTTGATGGTTTATCCATCACATACATGCATTAGCATATCCCCAATCACATGATTGACCTCCTCTGTTTTCCCATCGGACTCTAGATCTATGCTAAAAATTTAAATTTGTCCCAAATCCTTTGAATAATTACTTCCAAAAGTTTTATGTGAACTTGGGATCTGTATTAGAAACAATTTCCTTAGTCACACCATGAAGCCTGGCTATTTCCTTCATATAAATATCAGCAATGTTAGTTGACTTGTGACTTACCTTCATTGGGATAAAATGGGAAGCTTTAGTAATATTATCCACCACCACCATGATGGAATCATGTTGCTTGGTTTTTTTGGGCAACTTGGTGATGAAATCAATGGTCACCACTTCCCACTTCCACTCAAGAATGGGAAATGGCTATAGAAAACTGTAATGTCCCCCACCTCTTAGAGAGGTGATGAGGAGACTCAGTGGCTTGGGCACCCCCACTAGGTCATAGTCTCACACTGAGGGGGAAGGTCAACTAGACTAAAGTTATATTTTTAAGTTGACTTGAGAAAGAAAAAGGA
>ML789530.1:182566-248635 GCA_009831015.1 Picea engelmannii | reverse complement strand
TGTTTCTCATTCTCCTTTAACTTTCTTGATTCATAGCATATCAGATGCCCATTTTGACTAAGGACTCCACCAAGTCCTTCCTTGCATGCATCAGTGCACACAACGAAATCTTCATTAGGATCAACAATCCTCAATATTGGTGCACTTGTCAGTAAGCTCTTCAAATGCTAAAAACTTATTTTACAATTAGGGGTCCATTCAAATATCACGCCCTTGTTTTGAAACGATGTGATTGGGTGTGCAATCTTTGAGAATCCCTCAATAAATATTCTATAATACCCTACAAGCCCTATGAAAGATATCACCTATGAGACATTCTTTGGTATTGGCATTCCTCAATAGATTTTTTCTTCTCGGGATCCACTAATATCCCTTCCTCTGAAATGATATGCCCCAAATAATATATTTGTTTCTGGTAGAATGAGCACTTGCTCAACTTTGCATACAATTGATTCTCCCTCGATACTTGTAACACCATCCTCAAGTGCTACTCATGCTCTTATTTAGACTTACAGTATATAAGAATTTCATTCAAGAAAAAAATGACAAACTTATCCAAGTAATTTCTAAAAATACCATTCATCAAACACATAAACATAGTTGGTGCATTTGAAAACCCAAATGGCACCACTGTGAACTCATAATGGCCATACCTTGTTCTAAAGGTTGTCTTGTTGATATCTTCTTCTTTAATTCTCACCTGATGATAGCCTGATTAGAGGTCAATCTTGGAGAGAATTTTTTCATCCTTCGGATGATCGAAAAGATCATATTTCCTTGGAAAATGATACTTGTTCTTAACAGTCACCTTATTCAGTTACCTGAAGTCAATAAAAATCCTCAAGGTACCATCCTTCTTTTTCACAAATAATACTAGGGAACCCCAAGGAGAAACACTTGGGCACACATACCCCTTCTTCAAAATCTCCTTGAATTTCATTTGCAACTCCTTCAACTCTGGTGTACTCATCCTATAGGGAGCCTTGGAAACTAGGGCTGCTCCAGGCATCAAATTGATAGAGAAATCAATATCTCTCTTGGGTGGAAACCCCGATATTTCTCCAAATACATCCTCAAAATATTTCAAGACTACACAGTCTTCAATGCTTGGCACTTTATCCTTAGGTGTCTCTTCCATATGTGCTATAAATATTTGACATCCCTTCCTAAATATCTTCTTCAGTTGCACGGATGAAACTTCTCTAATGGTTACGACCCTTGGAATACTCTGTATTGTTCTCAAGTTCCCTACCTCATCCAAGAAAATAATTCCTTGTTTTAACAATCTAGGACAACATGATTTTTGGGTCGTTGATTTGTTATCATTATTACCACTTCCATACATCCATTTCATCCCTTTTGTTTCCTCTTACCACTCATTTATCACTCAATTTTCCATAATTTCTTGTAAAATTCCATGTCATACTCATTTATGCTTCAATGGTTAAATAATTATTATTTTCCTTCATTTTTAATAAGTTGAAGCTTATAGTCCCCGATGATCCGAATTATTTTCGGCACGAAATGAGAGTGGAGATATAATAAAGAAATGCACAGAGATATTGCAGATATTCAATAATATAACAGAAATGTGTCAGAGATGCAACCATAAACACAGATATACAGTAATACACGATTTTTATTAATCAAAGAAATGTACAAAGACTGTAAAAATACAGAGTGAAAGACTCGCTAGAATGGTGGCATCTTATCTCTGAGAAGAGATGTGACGGCTACTCGCATTTGCAAGAAGATGATTAAAATGAGGCTCTGGAGGCCTTTTTACAATAAATAGGAATGATAAAAGTCCTAGACATCCAAAAACCTAACCCTAGGAGATGAAGCTCCAAAAGTCATGTGGGCCCCGTTTGGGTAAGTTAGTACATCAACTTCTCGTGGTTGTAACTTTGGCATACGATCTCTGTTTTAGGCGTATGATAGCTCGTTAGAAAGGTATCGTTGAGGAGATTCATTTTGGGGGATCAATAATGACTTTGAATATCATTGAGAACCTCTATCTCAAAAAACCTTCATTTAGGTCCTCAAAATGGCCCCGAAAGTTAAAACCTACTAAAAATAGTAAATTGCCAAAATTACCAGAAAATTGTTTTGAGTCAGTTGGAAAAGGTGGGTGGCCACCGATATCCACCTAGATCAATCCTCCCTCCTTAGGAAGCAATGGTCTCCATTGCATTGAGTTACCAGGGGAGAGGGAAAAGCGTTTGTTGGATCTGCATCTCAATGAGCTGCTTGTATTGCTGGAGACGTCGCGCTGCTTAGTTTGTGGAAATCTGTCATGAACCTGTTGAAGTTGAGGCTATTCAACAAGTCGAGCTACATGAGAGGAAGGTGTGCAGAAGGAATCTTTGTGCTTTGCTGCAACCTTGTCGACCTGCTTCTGTTGAATAGAAGGTGCAGGGGGCGAGACTGTAGTGGTTGCAGTGTCCTTTTGTTCGCCTTTTGAACAGATTGTGAAGAAGCTAAATTTTGCAGTATGAGATACTACCTTGCAACACTTTTTAGGTGGAACAATAGTTGGAACTACCTCTGGTATTTTGTAGAGGTGACCCCCCAAAGTAACAATGACACTACGGGGTCGAGACTCATAAACAGCATGGCACTTCCACATATATGGTTGGCCCAAGAGAACATCACAGACATCCAGTGGGGCAACATCACATAATACCTCATCCTTGAAGGGTTGGATGTCGTATGACAATTGACATTACTGGCTGACATGGAGATCTCGTCCTTGGTGAAGCCACCAGATGTTGTATGGTTGCGGGTGTGGTGTTGTCGACAATCCCAACTGTTTGACGACCTCTGCTGAGATGAGGTTCTTCTGGCTTCCGCTATCAACAATAAAATGCAGCAGAGTCCCCTTCACCCACATCTGTGAATGAAAAAGGCACTCCCCCTCTTCGGGATCTGTTGGTTCTTCTGGTTGAATTGATGCGGTTGTCACAATAGCAGTGGGGTCTGCGTCAATGATCTGTCCTTTACTAGTGTTTTCATAATTAGATTATGAATTAGGGTTCGGCTCCTTGTCTTTGATCTCATCCACCAATGACTATTTTGAGCGACATTCATCAGTGTTGTGCTAGGGGATTTCGTGGAAATCGCATTATTTTCCAGTTTCCTTCTTTGTCTTCCTGTGACCCTTCTTTTCTTGTGTCTTGGACTGGTTTTTGGGAGACTGTTTGTTAGGGTTGTCTTTGTCATACTTTGGTTGTTGCAGATTTACAGATCTGAAATCCCGTTTGTTCCGGTGCTTAAATTTCTGCTTGATTTTAACAGCATATCAATAAGCAGCACCAAGTGATGAGATGTCCAGAAAATCCATTTCAATCTGGATGTATCTGTGTAGAGCCCCACGGTATTTCAGAACCAAATGTCGCTCGAAGTCTTTGATACCCAGCTTGGTGCGTAAGGTATGGAAGGTATTGGTGAACTCCAGAACTACTTGGCCCCTCTCTTTCTGCAGTGTGGTCCATCTCATGTACTGGTCCTCATAGTTGCCAACAAGGTAATAATGTTCCTTTACCGCATCCACAAAAAAATCCCAAGTGGGATCGGCCCCATATATTCCAGACTCCTCTATGGAACTTTTCTCCCAGTAAGTTTCCCACCAATGTTTGACATGAGGGAGAGCTTTAAGGAGTGCGAAGGTGATCTTTTCTTTGTTGGAAAAATTATGAATGGAGAAATAACCTTCTAGCAGAGTCAACCATTTTTTTAGGGCTTCTGCATCTATCTGTCTTTCAAATACAGGAATATCAAAATTAAATTGTATCTTGAAAGGCAAGGTTCCTCCAAAGTGGCCACTTGATGAAGATGCGCCTGATGCTATCGGCAAGCGTTGAAGGATGTGGGAAAAAATCTCCATCATTTTGTCCCTCCGTCGCGTGAGAGCTTGCTCAAGCAACAGACTGATAGGATCGTTTGATCCATCATTTTTCTTTTCTTCCACCATTGAGGGTTTCTTGGGTGTGCAAGAACGGTTGTCCTCAAGAGATACAAGCTCGAGACCACACTTGATATACTCGGACCTCGTCGGGGACATGCACTAAAAAAACGATCAAGAGCAGCATGCTCTGATACCACTAATCCGAATTATTTTTGGCATGAAATGAGAGCGGAGATATAATAAAGAAATGCACAGAGATATTGCAAATATTCAATAATATAACATAAATGTGTCAGAGATGCAACCATAAACACAGATATACAGTAATACACGATTTCTATTAATCAAAGAAATGTACAGAGACTGTAAAAATACAGAGTGAAAGACTCGCTAGAATGGTGGCAGCTACGACTACTTGCATTCGCAAGAAGATGATTACAATGAGGATATGGAGGCATTTTTACAATAAACAGGAATTCCAAAAGTCCTAGACATCCAAAAACCTAACCCTAGGAGATAAAGCGCCAAAAGTCATGTGGGCCCCATTTGGGTAAGTTAGTACATCAACTTCCCGAGGTCGTAACTTTTGCATACGATCTTCGTTTTAGGCGTATGATAGCTCGTTGGAAAGGTATCGTTGAGGAGATTAATTTTGGGGGATCAATCATGCCTTAAGCTATCATTGAGAACCTCTATATTGATAAAACTTCATTTAGGCCCTCAAAATGGCCCTGAAAGTTAAAACCTGCTAAAAATAGTAAATTGCCAGAAAACTGTTTTGAGCCAGTCGAAAAAGGTGGGTGGCCACCGATATCCACCTGGATCACCCGAGGTGTAGGACAGTCAGTGACGGAGTGTGTTTTTAAGGCGCTCCATGATGTTAAATTCACCAGTTCGAAACCTGCGAGGACAAAAAATCCAGCCATGTTAAGGGTTGGTGTCGCTCAGGTCGGGTGCAATCCCCGGGTGATTTTGACGGCTTAAATGCCGCTAAGTCGTGGTTTCTTAGCCATAGGTTAGTCCCACATGTCACGGACAAACTAACAAACAAAAAAAAATAAGTTGAAGCTTATAATTTTACTAATGATGGTTTATGAAGAAATTTTATGTAGCATTCATGATGGCAACCTTCAAGGTTGACATACTAGCACACCTCCATGAAGAAATACACAACAAGGTTTTGTTCCTAGACTTGGTGACATGGATTAGTGTTCTTCACTTCATACCCAGGTGGCATGTGTGAGCTCTAGCTCGTGGTCAAACTTTCCCAGTCAAACACGTGGGAGATAAGAAGAGGCAGTTTTGCATTGAAATTTTCGAGCAATTGGAGGTGAATCTCAAAAATATGGAACATGGGTTTTTGTGCAGGATGGACCCAGTTAAGTTTCACACAGGACATTTTGCAAATTAAGTCACACTTTGAGAGATATTAAGGTTTTTCCAAGGGGTTTTTTCCCATATTCATTGTTACATTCGATTGCCTATTTTTCTCAAATTGCAAAATCAAATTCAACCTATTCTCAGTTGATTGGTGTTGAAGAGATCATGGACATATGATATTGATTGATTGATCTGTTGAAAACAATCTAAAATTGTAATAAAAATAATTTGTAATATGGTCATAGATTAGGAAGTCCAATTTCTGGAAACTCGATTATGATTTGTCCCTTAGCTCTATGTGTATTTAAATGAAGCCATTAATCATAGCAGGGGGGTGTTCAGAGATTAGATTTGGAATAAAACAATAGACACGCTTGTAACTTCTAGAGATTGATTAATAAAATCGTGGTTGGATTCATGTTCGTTTGAGTTGTAGTTGTTAATCCTCTTCCAACACCTGTTGAGGAGGAAGGGCCCTCCTCTTTAGCAGGGTGGTTGTCGTAATTTTATAGATAGATTTATGATTTGTTATTTGTGTTTGATAGTTTTATTAATGTTGACATTATTTGTATTATGTTGTTACTCGATGATTAGAAGTTCAAATTAATTTCATTATTGTGTTACTTTTAATATTTGAATGATAGAATCAATCCTTCGTTGGTTTGATAAAAAGGAATTCGATCAACTCCATATTGCAAGTGTGCCATCTCATTTACTGCAAAGTGTGAAATTTTATTCATTGCAAGTGTGTTAGTTCCATTTACAACAAGAGTGTTATTTTGTTTGTTAAGAGTGTGTGATTTCGATTACTATCAATGTGATATCTCTTTTATTGCAAGTGTGTTTTTTTATTCTCAGCAAAATGTGCATGATATTATTTCCAACAAGTGTGATGAACAGTGTGTTGAATGATTACAGTATCAGTTGAGTGTTTCATTTGTTTGAGTTTCAGCAGAATAGTTTCCATTTCTTGGTTAAGAATAATTAATTTATAGAATCTTGCACATAACCAGCATCAATTGAAGGATTATAGAATTCATATACTGTGCACAATAACTTTGAAATAAAAATACTTTCCTGGGTTGACAATTTATGTTTGAGAAATTGAAGTTTTTTTATTAAAGCATTTAAATTGACCAACAATGATGTTTTTTCCAACCAATCCATACCAATTAGGAAATCATATGAACTCAATGGTATGATATTAAAATCTTCCCTTGTGCACAGTCCCTTCATGTCCATTGGACATTCTTTAACCATCTCATTAATTCTTCTTTTAGCTCTTGTAGCTAGCTACACCAACCAAGATTTCCCAAGCTTGATTCTTGGAAAATGAAATCATTCCACCATCTTAGGATCTATATAACTATGACTAGCTCCTGAATCAATTAAAATAGCAATGGGTGGTCATTGATCTTACCTTCCACTTCAATCATATGAAACTAAAACTCATCTTGCTTGTTATCCAGGGCTACATATATACTCGACATGTTTATGTCCATTTCCTCCATTGTATAAGCTCATTGTACATTGTGAATAGTCCTCACTTTTTCACCTATGTGAGGTAAATATTTGTACATATGCTCTCCTTCACAAACCCAAAATATAATAGGTTGTTTCCTTGATCTTTACCCCATTTTTTATGTCATTATGGGATCATTGGAAGTTGGTTGTTCATGAGGATTATTTCTTAAGAATGGTGGCTTGGTTCCCTTCTTCCTCCACTCCATCTTGACTTTCTTCTTTTCTTCCCAGGCCTTTTGGAAATTTGGTCTTCATTTATGCTAATCATAGAGGAATTTATCTCTCCTTATGGTTTCCTCCAATGTCTTGGGATCATCATACTATATCTTATCCCTAAAAATTGATGGCATCCCACTCAGGTACCTTTGAATCTTAACTTTTTCATCCTTGATGAAGTCAACATATTTCAGTAGCTCTAAAAATCTCCTTTCATACTCATCCATGGTCATACTCCCAATCTTGAGTTTGAAGAAATCCTCCATCTTCCTATCATAATAATTCTTGGTTAAGTACTTATTTTAAAAATACCTCTTGAACTCCCTCCAAGTAATCTTCTTCTCACCAATGTGTTGCACTTGCACACATTGGTCCCACCACATTGAGGTATTTTCCTTGAGATGGTAGATGGAAATTATTCCTTCTGCATATGAGGAGTAATTATGTAATTGAAAGTACTTCCTCATTCCCAATAGCCAAGTATCTTCATCCTCATCTTTCTTGTGCTCACCATCAAAGGTAGGAGGCTTGATCTTATATGTTTCTCCTTGTAGTTCATCTATCCTTGACCTCCTCTTATTCCTTCTAACATGAGATAAGATTGGAATATTGTGTGCTCTTCTAACCAAGTGTCTTTGTGAGTGATGATGGTGTCTACCAGTACCTTCCTATTCTTCTCTTCTAGCATGATACCTATGATTTCTTGATTTGCTTGATTTTGTCTCCTTTTCCATTTTCTTCTCTATTATGTCCAAGCTTTGTAGTAATTTGATGTTGAATACATATTGTCTCTCCTTTTATTTAATAAGCCTCTCATTATCATCTTTATAACTCTGGACATCTATTTTCGGACTCTTTATAGTCTCCACCAAATTCATACTTTCTTCTTTGGTTTCTCCATGCACGTTGGATTATGTCCCTACATTACCCATGCTCACACACAACACCCTAAATTCATCCTCATGGATGTAAGTCATTTGTGCATCTTACATGCCTCTAATCCCTGAGTTGATCATGTTCTATTCTATTTTCCCTTATCTATTCAAAATGTGCATGCAATAGGATTTGTTAGACCACAATAATTTAACAAATCTATCAATTTATGCACCATTCTGCCTTTTAAACACACCATTAATAGTATTTATGATTTCTTGTGAATCTTATAGTTCAATTCACATTTATGGTTGAGTATATGGAATCCTCTATCCAATGTCGTTCCAATGACTTGTTTGTTTCTCAATTTTGAGTCTTGAGCAGAAAGTTATGGCCATTTAATCATTACCCATTTTCTCTTTTTGCACATCTTTCAACCAGGTGCACCTTTGGCTATGTCCATGCATCCTTTACACTAGATCCTTTGGAGTTTTTACAGGATCTCAGCTGGGTTCCTTCATGACACTATTTTGGAAAATATGACCAAGTTTCACCTTTATCTGAGCTATATGATGCTAGATACAACCTGCTGAAGTTTTGGTTAATTTATTTCTTTTAGCATAGAATGCTACAGGTTCCTTCTACCCTCTCATGTGCATTTTTTAAAATCTTAGATTCTGAATCTGAATCCATGGTTGTATTCTATGGATCATGATATTTCCAAACATTTTTCTTGTTCCCCAATCCAATTCCTAAGCAGGAAGTTATGGCCTCCGGAGTGAACTAGTACCCAAAAAATACCTTGCATTGTTTGGCCTGTAATTCACTCATACAGGGCTCCATTTTATGAAAAATTTATCTCGTTAGAAATATCTCTCTGAGCTCTATCATTTTAGATGCAAAAACTTATGTCCTAGAAGGACATAAAATTTTGTAAAAAATTGACTTCTAAAAATGTCGTTTAAGCCTCCTAAAATGGCTTGCAAGTTAAACACCTAGAAAATACCAATTGTTTTAGTAGGTTTTCACTAATTTCTATAACTTTTGGCTGACTTATGTTGAATGAGATGCTGACATGGCATATTGAGTTCACTTGGCACCTTGGGGTGACACCATATCATTCTCTGCCACTTTCCCTTGCTTCATCGACCTCCCCACAATCTACCTTCTTGTTTTCTCCTCTCTTATTCTTCCTTCCTTCCACCCCATGCAGATTAATTTTTCTTTCGGTCCCTATAGACCTGCGTGGCACCTTGATATTTGTTTACAGGATGGTCGAGTCCCATTCCACACTTAGTTCTTGGCGCACATGGAATTTCACGTCTATCTTATCCAACGGTGGACGATCGGTGGGGGTCGATGATGATCAATGGTCGCCATTGCACCATGGTCCCCTTGACCTATCGAACGTTAACAAAGGGGGGAGGGTCCGCGATGGAAACCATCGATTTCCCACTTGGAGATGTGTCAACATCCTAGTGCACCACAACCCCTCCATTGTTGGTTTCCAAAAACCACCAGGGACCCCTTGCGGTGGTTTCCAAAACCACAAGGAACCCCTTCATTAGGGTTCCACAAGTCTAGAGTCAAGGTTCTGTAGGCAGACAAGCATTCTGCCACAACGACTCCACCTCACTTGCCACCTGCCACCTATTGCTACCATGTACCTCCCACATCTACTATTGATGTCACCATGTACCTTCCACCATGAAAATACACGTCACCCCTATGCCACGTTAGTTGACATGTGCTCCCCACATCATAATGACATCACTGTACGAAAAAAATACCCAAATTTTTCCAATTTTCCCAAATTTCCAAATTTTCAAAAATGCCTCAAAATGCATAATTTCATAATTTTGCATAGACTATCATTGGACCTCTATAAATAAGCTCGTTGTGGCCAATTTTGGCCCTATAAGAACCAATCCAACCTATGCACATGAATTTTGATATTTTCCCTATCAAATTTTCCATAGATTTCACTGTAGAAATTGGAGCTTTTCCCAATTTCACCCAGTTCCGCCATGGTTGTATTGTTACCTCCAAATTTCACCTAATTACAACCTAAAAAAATCCCAATAAAGGTTTGAATTGTCGATTTTTAATTCCTTGGTTTATGAACCTATAATTACCCATGAATTCTTCCCAAATTTCTCTACAGTAATTTCATCAAAAAGTTCACAAATATCCCTTTTTGACATTTTTTCAAATGGTTTGCAGGCATACTCTGTAACTTTCAATTTTATGCTTTGTCTTTGGCCCATGCAAGCTCGATGTTGAACCTTGAGCTTTGATACCACATTGTAGCATCCCCAGCCCCAAGTTGGGCATTTCCACACTAGATTTATGCCTCACATAAAAATGCTTTGCATATAATTACAATTATGAAGTTCTCTACAGTCCTAACAATATATAACTTAAGCATAATTAAACATTAAAAGCACATTAATATAAATATCATAAATAATAACATGGCATATAAAACAAGCACATAAAAGACACTTATCTTATGAATTTAACCACCAACTACGTTCAAACCTCGAACTTTCCTCCAAACCATAGACTATGTTGCTCATAAGCTCTCAGAAGTAGGTCACCCCTAATTTGGGGTTAGAAACTCCACTAGGGAAGGTTTCATATGCCAGACTAAGGTCCAACCCACACCATAACACTCAGGGAAAGGTTCCAACTACTTCAACTAGCCTACAACCTCTCATTTCCCATAACATGTCCCACCCCAGGAAGTGTTCCCCTTCTCTGCTCAACAGTCCTTTAGCTTCCCCACTTCCATTCTAGGGATTCAACAACAGGATGGACAGAAAGTCTCCAAGCTCTGTAGCTATTTCTAGCATCCAGAAACAAATCCTAGTAGTTCTCTCACCTACAGAGAATGATCACAGGCCTGAAAACTCGCTTCTTTAACATGCACACATGCCTGACAACTTTCTTCTTTAGCTCAGACCTCCAAGGAATATATGGTTACAAGCAGCTACAAAAGCTCCCAAGTACAGGTACAGTCATGGATGCCAGAATGAACGTATGGCCAACTTCAATGAATGAATCATGAGAGAATGATGGAAAATGTACTAAGTTCTTACTTATGATATGCATGTTCCCAACTTGACACTTGTCATGTTGGAACTACATGGGTCCCACATGGTGATACGCTCCTCCCACTTAGGAACTTAGGATAAATATGAATATATCCCATAAATTACACTTTGGGAAATATTGTTATAATATTTCCTTGTCTTAATCCCCCTTGGCTTAGCCCCTCTTCCTACACCCTTAGCCCCCTTTCCTCAAGTGGAGTTTTTTCCCCCATACTATTTGTTTGGTTGGTCTGCAACAGTGATGTATTTTTTATAATTTTTTAGTGTGATTACATATTACAATGATAGGCTCTCTTTCCCTTTAATAGTTTGGCTCTCTAACCTAATAACCACACATGCATTGTGGCCTCAAAACATATTTACAATGGTACTATGGCTCAAAATATCCTAGCTCACCAGCCTATATGTACATTTATAATTGGGTTTCGGCCTAGGGGTATTACACAATGTACCAGTCACCGACTTCTTTAATATCTTGCATAGATTCCATAGATATCCTTAGGGGGTGATGTTTATAAATAATAACATAAAGGGGTACTAGAAAATGCTCACAAATCTCATAAATATGTTTTTTGTAACTGTCCTCCCACAATTGAAAACAATAATCATGAATTGGAAACAAACTAGGGTTTCACTCCTTACCCATTCGAGGAAAATGATGTGCAACACAAGTAGAATCTATCAAACAAGCATGCATGAAAAAACTGGTGTCTTCAGTGTTGGTGCTCTCCTTTATATTTCAAAAAAATTTATATGAACCCAATTGAATATGTGCCCCTTTTCCACCACATAGTGTGCCATTGGAGTCCATTCTCTTTTGAAGTGAATGTCATTCTCCTCCCCATATAACCTACATACCATGGCTGGCAAAAATCTTTAGGGTTCCTTCATATTATGATTTAGAAATAGTTTTCTACCTTTTGGTGTGAAAGGTGCCCTATCTTGCAACCACTGTTGAATTAATTCCTCCACATCTTCATGTTTGTCCTTGAAATTGTCTAGCAAATTCACATTCAGGGGTGACATTGGCTTAGGTATCTTATATCAAACATGAATGTCTTTTATTTTCAATCACGTTATGGGTTGATTTTGTTTTTTTAATATGGTGCACATCCCTTTATCTCAATACAAGAATGCCCATTTCTTTGCATTGTTATACAACATGAGAGCAGGTTTGGTTGTTATGGCATACAACTCGCTTACCTTGATATTCTGATACACATTTAAGTCATAATATTTTTTTGGGAAGTCTTTAGTTATGAACATTTGGTACATTTGACTCCAAGTGAGACATCCATCTAAATCGTCGTGATAGTTGGTGTCTGTTAGTATTAAAGTTTCATGAGATTTTTCTTGTGCTAGTGGGTTTTCCATGCTCCCCTTCTATTTTTCACTAGAGCTTTCATAGTGTGAGATTTATACATCCTATCAACTAGAGCTGCAACTATGTATCATATCAAAACATAACTTTCGTGTTGAACTATTCAACTGTGCAAGAGTAAAACCAAGAGTTCAAGCACTCTTCATAATACTCTAAAAAATGACAATAACCATTTAATTCATCTATATTAGGTTTAAATTGATCATTTAGTCCAAACACTTTGTATTGAATGATTCACATGAGCCCAATATGTGACTGATGGGCTAATTTACAAAACCATTAATGTGTTTAAGAAGAAACTCTTCGAGATAAACCTTTTCAGAAACATGATTTTTTGGGAAAAGGATATTCATAGAACATTTCTTTGGAAAGAGGTTTCCTCGAAAATATTTTCAAACAAATAACCTTTTAGGAAGTCGATTTTTCAAGAGAATGGTGTTTTTGAAAGTCAAGTCTTTGGAAAGGCAAGCCTTTGGGAGAAATTGTATTCATACAAAGTGAATGTGTGTTAAAGGAAGGCCCATAGGGTATCGGTATAAACTTATTGGAAAAAACTATTCGGGATAAATGTTGAGAGTTGTATGCTAATCTCTCCGACAGAAAAAAAGGATGACAAGGAAAATTAAGGTCTTCAGAATTCAAAATGTTATTACAACTCGCATGAGAAACACCTCAATGAAAAACCTATGATAGAAACTATTTGATAATCCATTCAGCGTTTGGACTTCAGGAAAGTCATTGTTATTCACATGTTTGACATTTTCGATTGGGAAGATATGAATATTGAGGTTTTGTTATCCCCTAAACTTGGTCAAATACACGCATACTTGATTTATCATCAAAGGAGGTCCCATAAAAGGAAATTATAATTGTCTTCAACTTGGAGAAAGGGGCTTACAAGACTCTTAAGAGACCTTAAATGGATTGTCAATCAGTGCAACTATCCTTCGATAAGTTGGGACCGCATAGAGATAATAATAGTTCCTCTGTAAGTACCTAGCTTAGTTAGTAGTGAGAAATTACTCATGTTCATAATTTTAGTGGGGGGGGCATTGCAATTCCTTGAAAGAGTAAATTTAAATGGGTAGTTGTGGGGCACAACAAATGGTTACTTACTAGGAAGAACCAATTGTCTCTAACTTAAGATGTAACTTTAGGTTGTAATAGTTATTCATGTCTTGGTCTATACAAAATGTAAGCTTGCATGTATCGTGGATCCGACATCATCTAGATTTTAGTATTGAAACATGGGATAGTTAGAACAACCTACCGATGAACATCCCTTGAGTAATTTTTATGAAATTGAATGAATTTGATTCTTTTAATTTTAATGCATGCACATGAATTTTAGGAGGGTGTGACACCATAAATGAGTATTTGTGATTGACTTTAGACTGTTGTGTTTTCCTCATCTCTCTTCTCCAAGCATTGTTTCACTGTCAGTGACCATCCATATCCCCAACAAAGTTGCCTCGGTATCATACAAGCATGGCTCTACTTCCAACAAGTGCCCATAGCCCCGACGAGTTTACTTGTACTTCCCACACAATTTTACAATTCTTTCAACTTCCTTCAGATTCTTGCTTTATATTCACCCTTATAAATTTGTAATATAGGAATTTCTTTTGAAAACTGGGTGTTAAGAAAGTGGGGTGATACAAGAGTTTCTTAGATATGTTGGGAAATTTAGTACATTTTTCCTTATGGGTCTACCCTAGGAAACTTCAGGCACGATCATTGTGTTTATGTGGAGTGGAATAATCTCACAGATATTTCCCAAAAGACACCTTTGGTTGTCAACTTGTCCTCACTGTGAAATCCCACAAGCTTAGTATGAGAGTCATCACATAGGTGCAGAATCCTATATTAAAAAATAACCAAACCTATCTTACTTCTCACAACCTGGGGTTTCCTCAAGACTGATCAGGACCAATAAAATTCTACCAAGTCTCACCATTTCTTGTGTTCTATGAATCTTATTTTGTAATGTCCCTATTTTGGACCCTTTGTAATTGTACATATAGGTTGGTGAGCCATTGATACAAATTGTAAGTGTAAATGTACATATAGATTGGTGAGTCATTGGCACTAAGTTTTGGTTTTGCGTGCACCTAGGTAAGTGCATGGATAATTGTTCTCAAAGACAGGGTGTACACATTTCATAGTGTTGCGTGCACTTGGGTAACTGTGGTTGCACATCAAAGAAAGGGTGCACTCATTTCACAATGGTGTGTGTACTTGGGTAAGTGCACGGGAATGACCTGGGAGTGCGCACTGAGCTGATTTATATATATGGATGTATTTGTATTGAGGCCGGAGAGCCTGTGTGATATGAAGCTGGTGAGTCAAGATGCAGATAGGATATTTCACTTATCCATGTAAAGTGTAATCATTCTCAAATTATTAATATAATATTACATCATTGCATGCAGACATACTCAGATGAAAAGAGATGGGGGGATAACTTCACCGAAAAAAGGAAAAGGGGGGTGAGACTTAAGTCTTAAGAAATATTTTATAATATTTCTGGAAAAGTGTAAGTTATGGATAATTATTTTATCCTAAGTTCTCGAGGGTAGGGAATGAGTCACCAAGTGGCTTAAGATACTTCTAAAGGTGGAAAGTGTCGAGTTGAAGGCATGCAATATATATTGTTTTCCTTACTGTATTTTGGGGAATTATTCATTATTCACTCTCGTGTGCAGAAGGGGTCAAACCATCTGAGAGAGGACTACTATTACCTTATCTGCACAGAGAAGCTTGTAAGGGGTTTTTGTATTGTAACCATATTATTTTTGTTGAAGAGGCAGGTTTTCAGGCCCGTGAGAAGTCTCTTTGGGTGAGATATTTGTTGTTGAATAAGCGAGTTGTTATTCCCATGATAATACTCTCCAGGTGATATTTTTGTTGAGAATTTTTCCCTGATGCTCTGGGAATTAGTCGCAAGGCTCATAGACTTCATGTCTGTCCTATTGTTGGTAACCCTAGAAGGGAAGTGGGGTAGCCGAGGGACTGTTAAGAAGAGAAGGGGTACACTTCCTTGGGTGTGACAGGTGCATGGGAAAAGAGATATTGTAGGCTAGTTGCAATAGCCATCACCTTGGACTAAGCAATTCTATTGAGCATCATACCTTATCCTGTCACTAGGAACCATTTTTCCCTAGTGGAGTTAAGCCCCAGCTCAGGGGTGACCTGTTGTTGAAATCTTATGAGAAACATAGTCTATGGTTGGGAGGAACGTCAGAGGTTTGCATGCAGTTGGTGACTTTCATAAAAGATAAGTGTTCTTTATGTGATTATCTCATTTATTGTGTGTTTATTTATCTATGTATGATATGGTTTAATTATTGTATGTTGTTGCATAAAACTAATTGTTGTTATTTTGTTTAATTCTACTTGCACATGTAAGTATGGTGCTTATAGCCTATATTTGTAGACATGCATGAGTATGAAAAATGTTGTTAGTTTCCTATTATGCTAACCTTATGATTTAGGGTTATGACTCTTCAAGAAGAGTATTGAATGGTCGTGTGTGCAGAAAAGTAGCATGTGTGCACAAGAGGCTGGAACTCATGTGTGAATACAGGGATAAATACCTCGTGCACAAGGTGTTGTGTTTGTTTTGTCACTTGGGTGAGAAAAACAACAACACTTGCATGTCTAGATGAACCTGCTAGAAAAGACAAAAGTTTGTGAGTGGGTTAGATAAGACAAACACATCTGAAAACAAAGAAATACAACTAAGAAATAAATGTTAGAAAGCATGAGAAACTTAGAACCATTAAAATCAAACAATGACCAACATAATGTTATCAATGGATCAATAGATTAGTAGGAAAAACACCGTAGAGAAAGTCTAGGACTTATGAGTCCTCTTTTCCTCCTTGGGAGGGCTCTTGAGTTCCCTAATTGAGAGCTCTTCATACAATGGAAGAAATGGAAAATGGTGAAGAAAAACAATGCCTATTCCCTCAAGAGGTGAGTGGAATGGCCTATTGAATTTTTTCTTGAAGGCTTCCAAGAGAAAAGAGGATTTCCAAGGAATAATTATTGCAGCATAACAATACCTTGAAGATCTTGGTTTCTTAGAACACCCATGGCTCTTATTTATAGCATTCATACATGGAAAAATGTAATTGGTTCATAGTGTGAACAAGGGGCCTTTTAGGGAACCCTCTAGCCCTTAACCAGCCCCCAAGCTAGATTTCGCTCATATATGAGCGTAAAATCTTGTTGGGGGTTGGACCAGAAGTGGTTGAGGGGGCGACAAGATTCATAAATGTGTCGTTCATAGAAGTGTGTGGCTTTTCTCATACACAGACGTGCATTTTATGCATTGTGTGCGCTGAGGACTATGTTGGCATGTGCACTATGCACGCGCTCCCTTTGGTGATTCTATGCATTCTGATTTTTTACCCCAATTACATATTTTTTTTCCTTTTGAACGCATTTTGGTGCTTTAGGTGGACTAATTGTTGTTGGAATTGATGTTTTTCCTTAACCATTTGTGTGCAATGTTGCGGATGATTTTTCAGTGATAACAAATGCCCCCATATGTGTGAGTTTATGAGCATACATATAGTTGAAATACATCAATGTTTCTTTTGTTGAGAGTACCATGTTACACATTATTTCGGTCACCCCAGTGATCAACTGACAACATGTGCTTAACTCACTTCCATGTTCCCTGAAAATATTAAAAGAGACTTTCTCCAAGAGAAAAGTGGTTTTCTTTTCCTCCCTAAAAAACTATGACAAGGAAGATCATCGCACTTTGCTCTATGCTTGGGGTGCGATGATGCTTGATCGTCGCACTCTACACCAAATATGGACTACAGTGTCGTCACAGGCTACCTGTGCATAGGGTATGACGATGCTTAAGAAAAGGAAAAGTCAAAATTCATGAATGTTCTAGAAGGGAATCTTCTAGAAGATAAGGTGGCCTCTGATCGATTTGGATCTTACTCACTTCTCTGGTTTAGTGGGATCATCCTAATCTCCTTATCCATCCCTCTTTCACCCTATATAAAGAATGGATCTCTCATGGAAAAGGATAAGGTTTGCATATGCATGAAGAGTTCTGTTATATATTATACTTGAGATAGCTTTGATTTAGCTCTCTAAGTCATATTGTGTATATTCTTCATCAAAGGCATTGGAGCAAAGGTGTGTGTGTTGGAGCAAAGAGCCATTGAAATGGATCTTTCAACATCAAGGCATGGGTTGTATTCTCCACTTTCCATTTTAATATAATGCAGCAATACATTTTTTCCCTATAAAGGTGTCTTGGCTTTTATTGTATAACTCATTGATCTTATACATAGAATTCATTGGAATATGTATATCTTTGTTCTCTCTCTATTTGTTGGTTTGTGCTTCTTAAAACAGGTTCACCAGCCCGCAAATCCAAAGATGGAGCGACAAGGAAGACACTAGCGAGGATCAAGCATCATTTAAAAGGTATGTCACTCATTCCTCTCTGAACTAGTTTATGTGACAATGAAGTATAAGGTGAAGTTTGTATTATGTCTTGTTTTGTTCTAGCTCTCTATGGAAGTTAGGGAGATTAGTTTGTGTCTACACTTATTGATTTGTTCGATAAAAAAATTGGCGACCATACTGGGGATACGACCTCTTTTTGGTTGTTTGCTTCTTATTTTCTTTTAGCCTGCCTTCTTTTGATCAAATTCATTCTCTGAGTCTGTGGGTGATTCATCTTGACTCTCTGGTCCTAAAGGTTCATTGAGAAATTTTGTCATTTTTCTTATTGTTTCTTTTTATTCAAAGATCGTTGCATTGTGTCATATTGACAGCCTGCAACGATTCCTTGTCATCGCACTCTACTTGTGCATACCATAGCAACGACGTCGCATTGTGTCTTGTTGACAGCCTGGGACGATCCTAGATCGTCGCATTGCACTCCTCTGTAGCCTGTGACGATTCATGTAGGAATTGTTGGGTGACAGTTAAATTTCTTTTTTGTGTCCAGATTTGTCTTTATTGCCTAGGATGAAATTTTGGCACTGGTGAATGATTGGTTTAAAACTTTTAAGCCTGGATTTGATTGATTTTCAAGGATTGAAAGTCTTCTCTACAAGATTTGCAAGTTTTGTTTTTTACTTCTTGTCACAAGGGTATAATCTCAAGATTTTGTTCCTGGGTACTTGTTTGATAAGTAGTCCTTGATTTCTTTTGAGTTTTGGATTGTTTTTACTTTCTGGATTGTTGATTGAATAAGAGACAAAAGAAAATTGCATTCAACAAAAAAATTTCTTATCATTTCATTTTTTGCTTGCATTATGAGTTTGATTTGGGAATAGTGTTGAGAGTGCAATAGTTTTCTTAGACCATTCTTTATTGTCTTCATTACATCTCTGTTCTAATTTGGAAAGGAAAGAACTGAAGTTTATTCTTCTTTTTAGTAGTCTTTGTAAGAAAATTTTTCATTCATATATCTGTTGAAAAGAGAAAATTTGAAAAGTTATTAGTTTTGATTGTTTGGAATCTATATTATTCAAAGTTAGAGAAATTGTGCTTGGTAGCTTTTGTATTCTGGAAAAGAGAAACCTTCTCCCTACTGTAATTAGAGTTCATTTAATGAAACGTTTTCATTTCATCTCTTCTTGCATATTATTGGGTCAAGATCAAATATATCATCAATTTCACTTTCGTTTCCCTTTTGAGTAAACAAAAACCTTTAAAATATAGAATAATTTTAAAATCCATTAGCAACTTTAATTTTCTAGAACTTTTCTACACCAACATTAGCTAGAATAGTGCTTTGGAATAGGTTGTAAGGCACACTCTCCAAAGCATCAAAACACACAATAGTATCTTGTGATAGGGAGAGTACAAATCCAATTGCTACATTTTGTCCTGGGAAACCCTTCTAACACAAGGGTCAATCATGAGGTCGCATTAGGACCGACAGAGTTACTCACCCTGCTTTGTTGGTCTTAATGTAGAGATTGCGCATATTATTGGGGGTCACTTGAGAAGAAAATCTTGTGGGGACCTTCTCGAGTTGATTCCGAGCTTATATATCCTACCCTTGCGCATGGATCGGACTATCGACTACTTCCCCAAGCATCATTGTCGTAATTGGTAACCTTAGTGGCCTATCTCTTTAGATTGTTTACACGAGGTGACTATGGAGGGGCAAGTCTTCACGGTACCTGGAATCGACGTTGGCCAAACTCACTCGGGCTCCTTGGAGGGTATACCCACGATTATATGTGGGAGCTTGCACTAGAGTGTAAGTCTGTTAAGCAGGTCGTCAACGTAACTTTTCCACCCACTTTATCCCAGCCCCTTCTTGTCTTGATTTCGTGACATTGGATTTCATCACCGACTAGTGACTTCGAAATAATAAGGTTTATTTGCATGTTTGATATCTAGATTTTATTAGTGAGTGTTGTTTGTTTCTATAGTTTGACATAGCTTTATTTCATTCTTTATTTGGTGCAGCCAACATTGGCCCTTGTCGTTCACGTAGGATGCAAGGGTTATCTCTGGAAGATCCAGAAGAATATACTCCTTTGCTTCCTAACTCACTAGAGGGTTCTCCTGAAGGAGCAGTCAATAACGATGTAGCCTCTGAGATTGGAAATTCTACTCCATTGGAGAATTCCATACTTCCAGTAAATCCATTATGAAGTGTTGTACGAGATCCACTTTTTCTCCGGATAAACTCATTGGGAGACTTTGTTGTTAAAGATTATACTGGAATACCTATTGGACCTCACATAGAGTCTGGTGTAGATGATCCACTCTTTCAGAGTGATTTGTTTAGAACTTTGATTCATACTGCTGGAAATTTTGATCTTAGCTCTTCTGGTCCTATTCATTCTCTTTGGAGAACGTCTTCGGGACAAGATATTTTTCAAAAACTAGGAATGAGTCATCTACTCCAGAGGACCTCTAATCAAACTGTGGCATCACATATACCTATGACTTCCACTACCTATACAATACCCTTAGATCATTTTACTGGCACGACCAGTAATGTTGTCGCAGTATCAGACCAATTGTTGGTTGGTTCTCACACAATTCTTCCTCTCTAGCTCGCTAGCTCTACCATGGTCCCACAAGTTACACATGTTTATGTCGGAATTGCAGTAATCACTTAAGATCCTATTGGAACACCACTTTTTCCTAGACCAAATCTGTCACTTCCACCTGGGTATCATGCTCTAAATACTTCGATTGCTAATCTTGCCCAGAATCCATCCAGAGGGGCTAATCTTTTTGTTCCTCCTAGGTATAATGTTGCTAGTAGTTATGTTCCTACACCTACCCGGGTTCTCTCTGGGGGGGCTAACATTCCTCCTCCACCTTCATCAGGAGGATCTAATCATACTGGACCAAGTATCTCCAATCAAATTGGAGGCACAAGTCATTCTGTCACTTCTGGTTTTCAAATTTCCGTTGGAAGTCAACCTCAAGTTGGGGGTCATAACCCAGTGTATGGGTAGTATATCCCTGTATTGCAATCTCAACCTTGGAATTTTCCTTTCCAAGGAAATCAACAACTGCCTAGGGGGAAACCTCCTCAAGTTAATTCTTTTGTACTCCCTAATCCCAGGAAACCATATCCAGGTTCTATGAATCCTACTTAGGGTCAAGGTTTTCAGTCTAATGCTCCTTCCCAAGGAAGCTTACCCAATCAACCAACTAATGTTGGTTATTTGACTCAAAACCCTCCACACCAAATTTGACAGGACCCTCTAACTATCTACAGACTATTTATAGTCTTACTGGTATACCTATGGGACTACCTCCTCAGAATTACCAGTTTCCTCAAGCGAACAGACAGCTTCCTTTTCTTGCTACTTTGGATTTACCAGATTTGTCTAGGATTTTGAATGATCCTATTTTGTATTCTCCTTATTAGCCAGTCATACCTACCAAGTTACCATTAGACATTCCTAAGTTTGACGGTCGATCAGGGGAAGATCTAAATAATCACGCCATGACTTTCCATATTTGGTGTTCATCCAACTCTTTGATGGATGACTCCATTAGATTATGTATTTTTCAACAAACTCAGACAGGTTCGGCATCCAAATGGTATATTGAATTGTCACGAGGGTTCTTCAATGACTCCAATACCTTAGCTATGGATTTCTTAACGCATTACCAGCTACCAATTCGATACGAGACAGGAACCAAAATTTTGAGTTCATTTAAACAATCCTCGTCCACTCACATTTCTGATCATATTCATGAGTGGAGGAGGAGAAGACGCTTAATCAAATTTCCCCTTCCTGATCAACTACTGGCCGAGTGGTTTACCAAGTCACTCATTGGTCCTATATCTCATGATGTTTCCATGGGTGGTATCATCACTGGAGAACAGGCGATTAGTCATGCTCAATACTTGGATCTTGTTTATTCACAAACAGGCACACTATACGACTTGATCCCTGATGCTCCTCCCCCATTTACAAATCCAACCCCAACACCTCCAGTATATTTTCATGTTGTTGATGGTGTGATTGTCACTTTCCATGCTAAGACTCAGTCTAAACAATCCATTCATACCAATCCCAAGTCTAATACTGCCAGTGTACAAAATAATCATCCTCCAACTCCTTCTCCCAGTAAAATTTATGAAGTTAATTCGGTTCAATCTACACCCACCGGTAAAAATCAAAATAAAAAGAAAGGGAACGGAAAGAATAAAGAGGACAAAAATAATAATCAACAATATGATAAACCCAAAAGTCATCCTGATGATGACAAATAAAATCGCAAACTTCGTTATCCTTGTCTTATCTGTACTGGTGAGGATCATTATATGAAATATTGTCCATGACGTGTTGAGGTTACTAAGTTCCTGCAAGGGACCCGGACACCTCCTACACCCGTCGTTTTGTCATAACCTTTTCCTTCTTAGCAGTAGGCCCAATTGATCATTCATGACCAACCTTATCCCTCCATGGCATCTTATGTACTTATGTGTACTGGTGACTCCAAGAAGAACGAAGTTGCAGTCGCTACTCAAGCCAAAGATTATTCACCTTCGAAAGAGAAATTTGATGATTCACCACCTCCATTGGTTCAACCTCCTCCATCAACTTTACCTCCAAATGGTCCTCTTCATCTCAAATGACTGATTCTAGACATAATTCTTCGTCCTCCTCCTAAGGGCATTGTTTGTAAGTCCTCATTTAATACTCATGCATGTGCTACTAAAAACTATAGTATTGTAGAAGATCTTGTGCAGGCACCTTCTACGATGTCGGCTCTTGAAGTCCTCCAAAGTTTCCCTATGCAACGGAAGGCATTGTTAAAGTTTATTGGTGGAATTGATCCCACTGATATGAGCTTGATAATCTTTGACTTGGAAGATCACGTTCCAAGGCTTCCTCCTCAATTAGTGTTTCAGATACAAGTTATTATGGAAAATAAGAATATTTGTTGAACCATTATTGATGAAGGAGCCTCGACTTGCGTCATGTTTGTCACTTGTTGGAAGGCCAATGGCTCTCCTGCCCTTACCGAGTCACACAATACTCTTAAAGCATTTAATGCTATAGGATTGAAACCTTACGGTGTTCTTCCTTTGTTATCTATTATGTTAGAAGACAAAGTGGTTATTGTTGAGGTTGAGGTCTTTGATGCACCTCTTGATTACAACCTTCTACTTGGTCGTAGTTGGATTGATTCCATGCATGCAGTTGTTTCTACTCTTTTCTGTGTGATACGTTTCCCTCACCAAGGAAAAGTTGTTACTGTCGATCAACTTGCCTTCTTTAATTCTGATTCATGTACTAGTAACGTGCCTTTCATTGCGAAAAACACCTCCCGGTTATGAGAATGACGGTGTGGGTCTCTTAAAAGATTCATCGTTAATGGGTACGTTCCCCATTCCACCTACCTATATTACTACTCCTTTTTTTGCCTCAATTAACATGATATCAACCATTTTTGTTGAAATCCCTGAGTCTTATGACCCTTGGATAGTACCTAGATTTGATGATTGTCTTCGTTACGGCGACAGAATGCCTTTAAGTCCAGTAGATTTGGCTTATCGAGGTATTCAATCAACAACTCCCTCTCCTCATTTTCTCTTAGATACATCCCCGGATCCATTTCACACCGATTAAATGATTATGACAATCATGTCTATGGAAGATACCCCATGGGACGATGGGCATCATCTTTCTATTCTCTTCTTGGAACCCGAGACTATAGAGACTTATCAACATATTTCGGATCCATCTACTGTTTTTCCTTTTTCCCCTATTCTTGAACCAATACATGATGTTTTGTATGAAGGGAACTTAGGTAAAATTCCACCCACTATCCCTTTAGATATTTCAATTAAACCTGGAGTCATGGAAAATGTTCACGTCGGTGCCTCATGTTATGTCGATCAGGTCTAGATTTATAAAGCTCTTTTCCAAGAATTTTGTGACGTTTTTACCTGGATTTATGAAGAGATGTCGAACATTGATCCAGATATTGTTGTAGATGAGATTAAGACTTACTCGGACGTTAAACCCATTCGACAGAGACTTCGCCCAGTACATCCACGCGAAGTTGCTGCTATTAAACTCGAATTTGAAAAAATTTTTAAAGTTGGTTTTGTCTATCATCTGGCTTTGACTGGTTGAGTATCTAATCTTGTTCCAGTTACAAAGAAACAAGGCATGATTTGTGTTTGTGTAGATTATAGGGATATCAACAAGTCGTGTCCCAAAGATAATTATCCAACCCATTTCGTTGACAAGATCGTTGACGACTATGTTGGGAGTGAAATATTCACTTTAATGTATGGTTTCTCCGGCTATAATCAAATCAATATTTTACTTGTGGATCAACATAAGACTTATTTTATCTTCCCTTGGGGAAATACCAGAAACTACCTTTTGGTCTCAAGAATGTTGGTGTGACTTTTCAGCGTGCTATGTCTTATGCTTTTCATGACATTAAGCACATTGTACAACCTTACCTAGATGATTTACCAGCGCATTCCATGCGCCGTCAAGATCACCCGACACATTTATGGGCCATTTTCGTACACTATCACTATTATCGCATACGATTGAATCCACATAAATGTGTTTTTTGTGTGGATTCTGGACACTTCTTGGTTTTATCATTTCTACACATGGGATTAGGGTGGACCCTCTGAAGGTTGAAGCTATTATCAATTTGCCTCCTCCTTCTACATTGCGCCAACTCCAAAGTTTGCAAGGGAAGGAAAACATTTTACGTCGATTCATCCCCAACTATGTTGAATCAACGAAATGTTTTACTCAACTTCTTAAAAAGGGTCATGATTTTGTATGGGACAACACTGCCAATAAATCCTTTGAAGCTTTGAAACTTTCCTCAACCCGTATACCACTCTTATTTCCACTTGATTATAGTCGAGATTATTTATTATACTTAGTTGCTTCAGACTCTACCATCGTTATGGTTCTAGTCCAAGAGGATGATTCGCATGATGAACATGTCATCTACTATTTGAATCAGAGTCTCGCGACCAATGAAACCAAATATTTGCATGTGGAGAAACTGGCCTTGGAAACTGTTCAAGTTGTTCAATGTTTCCATCATTATATATTATTACCAAGAACCACTGTCATTTCCGATTGAAAACCTATGCTACACATCCTTACTCAACAATTGTTGGGGGGGGAATACTCCAAATGGATAGTTATTCTTCAGGAATTTGAGCGTGCCAAATCAAAGAAATATTTGTTTTTTGTTGAATTGATATGTGACCTTCCCTCTACTAAGATAGAAACTATGGCAGAGGATTCCTTGTCTGATGAGTCTCTCTTTCTGATCAGTTCTGATGACATATGGTATGGACACATTATCATTTATCTCCAAACCCAAACTTGTTGGCCCGATCTTTCTAGTGTGGATCGTCGTCGTATTTGGTATCAAACCCGTCAATACATTATCCTTGGTGATACCCTTTATCATTGTGGTATTGATTCGATTTCTCGACGATACCTAACCTATGATGAAGCTGAGAAAGCTTTGAATGACTGTCATTCTGGAGCATGTGGCAATCATATGTATGGGTATGCCACTGCCCAAAATATCTTACGAGTTGGTTACTTCTGGCCTTCATTGTTTAAGGATTTCATTATTGTCATCCAGAAATTCCATGCTTGTCAAATGTATAACAACAAGATCCGATCTCATCCTCCTACTCTTTACCCTGTAGTTTTTGTTGGTCCATTCGCTAAATGGGGCATTGACTTCATGACATGTAACCCTCACTCGGTCGGGGGGCATGGATACATCATCGTAGCCATGGATTATTTCACTAAATGGGTCGAGGTGATGCCTACATTTGATAATACCGATAAAATTGTAGCGTTGTTCATATTCAATCATATTGTTACTAGATTTGGTGTCCCTCAATCCATTTTCACTGACCATGGTAGTCATTTTCGCAATTTCATGATGTCTAAACTTACCGAGAAGTTGGTTCTTCGACATGAAAACTCAACACCTTACTATACACAGGCCAATGGCCAGGCTGAAGCAATTAACAAAGTTCTTACTACTATGCTTCGACGGATGATAGGAATTCACAAGTCAAGTTGGCACACAATTCTCTTCTCTCCATTATGGGCCTATCAGACATCTGTTAAATCTTCCACAGGGTTCACACCTTTCCAGTTAGTATATGGTATTGAATTTATTCTGCCAATTGAATGTGAAATACTGTCTTTGAAACTTGTTGTCGAACTTCTCCCTAACACCTTAGTCGAAGAGGAACGTCTCTTGTATTTGATGCAATTAGACAAGACTTTATGTGATGATGCCTTAGTCATTGAAACTCAGAAGAAGCGTTTCAAAGCTCAATATGACAAGCAAGTCAAACCATGTGTTTTTCCTGAGGGTGATTTAGTTCTTCTCTAAGAACAGGATCGTGACTTATTAGGGGCCGGTAAATTCGAGCCTATGTGGTGTGGCCCTTATATTGTGAAACAAGTGTTGGAGAAAGGGGCTTATGAGCTAGTAGATTATGATGGAATACCTTTGAGTGAACCCAGAAATGGACTTTACTTGAAGAAGTATTATGCTTAAACCATTTTTACATGAGTGTTGTGTATTTTTAGTGTACTAAACTCTAGTGTGTGTTTTTTCGTTTTTGTTCTGCCTTTTAGTTGCTTACCTTGCATTGTTCTTGGTTTCCAGATGTTGGTGTCTTTTCTACCCTACATCGGCTTTGTTGATGGTGCTAGTCGCAGTACTCAAAACCTAGCTTCTGTTGCATGGGAAATCTATGCACCTACGGATGAGTTGATCAGTCTACACGATGTTTTCCTTGGTCATGCAACTAATAATATCATGAAATGTAGTGCAGTTATCGAATTATTAACTGACGTCACTTCATTTGGTATCTGTCATCTTATTGTATGACTCGATTCATAGTTGGTAGTGTTGTAGTTAAGTAACATGTATTCCATCTGAAGTCCTACTTTGTTAAGCGTATACTTAAGAATTAGCCTCTTGAAAGACATTTTGATTATATCGAATATCAACATATTAATAGATGTCTAAACACATTAACAGATGCATTGGCTAATTATGTGCTAGAAAGGCATCTGATACATTTATAAATCCAAACTCACATTTGAAAAAGACAAGTAAGCCAGTAGGAATTTTATATTAATAATGATAAAAGTTACAAAAAGTGTTTTTTCCAAAGACCAAAATATCAAAAAATGAAGCTCATAGCTTCATGTACAAAAACAAATGGATGTTGCTTTCTATAACAAAAAATTTCATGTGCCACTCTATGGAGCAGTCGGCCAATAGATGCAGATACGCCAATTGTATGGAATTGATAGTGCCTAGGAAGTTTGTCCACCGTGGCATCAGGGATATTCATGGTTAATCCCTATAGGTTCTACTCAATCACATCGAGATCCGTGGCAGCCACTCCTGCTATAGCACCTCGCTCTCCTCACCTATGAATGGGAGATGATCCTGGAGGACAGTAAGGCCCCACATCTGCATTATTGAGAGCACTTGATTAGTCTTGGATAGATGACACAAAAAACATTTTATATAATTAAAATATCAAAAACATCATATAATGAAAATTTTCCTTCTTACTTATGTCTCCCCACTAAGATCCCTCAAGAAGAGCTAATTCAGGGTCCCCATGGAAATTTGTCCCAGCGTACGCATAGTCTTCCACCATGATTAGCTGATTTCTCAGCCATTGAAAGAAAACATTGTCATACTTGACGATAGGCATGCCACCGTGACGATCCATTAGGTCCACCCACCTCTTCTTCATGGATCTTGTGGAGCAGGTATGCCCCACTCCACCTGTAAGCATCGAAAGGGGACCCTCTCCCATAAGAAGGACACCAAAATGGACTCATAACCAAACTGTTTCAACCGACTGTTTTGGCACTTTGTCAGTTTCTTTTTCATGTTCTTCAAGACACCCTCACACCAGTTGAAGACCCTGGGTTCCATGCACTCTATGGCGTACTGAAAATGGATTTGCAAATCTATGTGGGGAGCTTCACTCCCTGCCATCCGGTTAATGGTATAAAGGATGGTCTGCAATGGTAAATCCTGAACATCTCTGATGGCCACCTTGCCACTATGTTTTTCCATACCCAGCATGCAATGGTGAGCAACATAATAATCCATGGTTTCTCCTCCACCCCTGCTTCCCAAGAGTGAAACCCGAGAGCCTCAACGAGACAATCCTGTCAAAAAGTAAATATCCTCTATATCCAGTGTGAGTGTATGCACACCCATGTGAAAGGCTTGTTCGTTCACATCCCACATGTGAACTAGATACTCTAGAAATCTCAGTTGGGATCTCATGCCCTGAATTTTGAAGAACTTGAGTAATCCACATTGCCTAAGCGCGATAACTGTGCCTGGGTCATTCCCGGCAAAATAGTATTCTTCTTCATGCTCTCGTTCTCGCCACTCGAGCATTTTTACCAAGGAAAGCCTGCCAAGAAACATAAAAAGAAGATTAGAATCATAAAAAATTCATTCTTGGAAGTTTCCCTAGTACTTTTTACCTTTTCAAAAGTTGATTTGTGGTCATCGCAGGGCAGCGCTTTCATGCAGAGCAACATTGCTGCACCCTGTCTTTGAGCTCCATGCAGCGATTCCATATCGTCGCAGTTCACGATATTGTGGGCTTGCAACAATCTGAAAGTGTAGGTACCCCCAAAAAATCGACCCAAACTCAACAATAAACCAATAAAAACAAATTTTTAAACCATGGAAGATAAAGAAGCAAAAGGTTACCTTTTTGACAGAGACGGTTTGCGAAATGATCCACCAGGTGCTCTGGAATCGACAGTTGAAATTTGGGAGGAAAAGAGGGTTTTGGGCACTATTTGGGTAAATTTGCAAATGAAATGGTGAAATGGTTGTTTTGGCCTATTTTATTGTTTTTTACCATATTTTATTGCAAAATTAAATTATTTTTTATATTTTACGCATGCCCTAAAGTCTAACAACTTTGCGAAGTGTTTTCTTTTACAAATTAAAATTTCTAAGGACGAGACATTTGACTGGGGTCCACCATTTTTTATTGTTTTTGTGTGTTTTAATAAACAAATGCTTTTAGGGTTTTTTAGGAAAAATTTGAGCACAGTCTTAATTCTTTATCATGCTCGTGAAACCATGAGAATGCAATCGAGTAATATTTTGTCATTTTTTCGAACTCGCATTGGTAATAAGAAAAATGAACCCTATGGAGTATCCTTTAAGCTCTTTTCAAGCTCCTTAGACACAAAAAGATAGTCGAGCAACCTTGTTCTTTTCACGCTCGTAAAAGTATTTGAAGAAAACGTTTGATGAGTGGTAGATTATCTCTTTTTCGGTCTCATCAGACTAACTTACTAAAAAGGACCTTGTGGAATTCTCGTTAAGTGTTTTTCAGACTCTCTAAACATGAAAAACCCCTGAGTTTTATTTCTTTGGACTCGTTAAACAAGCATCGAAAGATCCATATGGGATCGAACCACTCCTTCTTAGGGTTTGTTAAAAATACTCTGAGGGACTGGTCCGAAGGATGAGCTTACATTACAAGCATATTTTATCCTCCTCAAGCTTGCGTAAAAATAAAGAGGTACTCACCAGAAATGGTGGGGGAAATTGGGAAGAAATGTGTCATTGTATTTGTGTTAGTGGCAGTAAAGTCGCTCTTGAACATGACACCCCCCTTCATCACTATATACGGGTTGGGAAATCCATTTGTCTCTCATTTGACCATCCACAAGTTCATATGTTGGGTCCTCCTTTGAGTCAATGTTGCCAAGAAAATTGTCGTGTCATTCATATGTCAAGAGAATCCCAACCTAAAAAAGCCTTCTATCGAGTTAGCCATCTACAGTTATAAATTTTCTACCATGTCGACCTCCCCTAAGTCAGTTCCAAATCACTTCATACTCTGATCTACTTGAAAAAATTTACATATTTCATGTCATTGGTGGGGGATTCATCAAGGCCCTCTGATGATGAGTCTTTTCTTGTCTACTTCAACTCACTATCTAGGAACAAGACTCAGAAATCGCATCGGTACCTTGGAGCCTACATGCCTCAATGGAAAGTTTCCTCGCTTTCAACAGTGGGTTCACATCATTGGCCTCTGATTGGAAGATTCCATCGAGTGTTTGACTTCAAATCATTCATTCACACTTATCAGATTGTACTAGAGTACCTTGGGAGTCATTGCCATCAATGGTGATTTCCCTCGCACTTGTTAATGGTTTTCATTAATGACCGGTAATCAAGTGGTTTCTACCATGTTCGACTTCGACACCTGTAATCGCATGGCTAGATTCGTACCTAGAGATGAAGGAATTGAAGACCATGGATCTCATCATATCGGTCCAGGTTGCGATGGAGTATTCATAAGTTTGTACTGACACATAGATCCACTGTGTATGTCTCGTGGCTATGTCCGAATTTGAATTCTTTTAGAGCATAGATCCACAGTGTATTCTTCGTAGCTATGTTGAATCATAATGACATGGATCCATGGTGTATGTTCAGTGTCCATGACTCACTTGACACTTATTATTAGAGTCACTTGTAGTCTGAGTATGGGAATTTCTACCTCAGAAGATGGTATATTATTATGCAAATGCTTAATTGTTTGCAGGTTACCGATCGATGCGCTTCTTGTTTTCAACACACACATTTTACAAAGTATTTCAGCTGTCACAGGTTCCAGCTTCATACTTTGGGGGCATTCTGTTCCACATTATTTTGGTCACCCCAGTGATCAACTGGCGACAAGAGCTTAAATCACTTCCATGTTCCCTGAAAATATTAAGCGAGACTTTCTCTAAGAGAAAAGTGGTTTGCTTTTCCTCCCTCAAAAACTATGACAAGGAAGATCATCTCACTCTACTCTATGCTTGGGGTGTGATGATGCTCAATCATCTTACTCTACACCAAAGATGGACTACGGTATCATCGTAGGCTGCCTGTGCATAGGGTGTGACGGTGCTTAAGCAAAAGAAAAGTCAAAATTCGTGAATGTTGTAGAAGGGAATCTTCTAAAAGATGAGGTGGCCTCCAATCGGTTTGGATCTTACTCGCTTCTCTGATTTAGTGGGATCATCCTAATCTCCTCATCCATCCCTCTTTTGTTGAAATTACTAAGACAACTAAGCAAGGGGGGTGAATCAGTTGTTATTCTTCTTAAACAATTTTATGTATGTAAAAATATTGTTACTCTTATCCAACTGATAATCAAGATTATGCAAGACATAAACAGCAGGAATAATAAACATCAATCACACACATGATAAATACAGAGACAGATATTCATGAGGAAACCTATAAAGGGAGAAAACCTCTTCTTCTTAGAATGATAGGCAATCTTTTATGTTTATGTACATCATCTATCTTTGAGCACCAACTCAAAATGAGACTACAACTTCTTCTTTAACAAGCTGCAACTTGTGGAGAGCACCAACCCTCAAGTTTCTCTAGCACCCAGTAGAAAGAATCATATTTAATCCTTATGATCTCCAGCACCAACTGGATGGAAGCACCTACTTCCACTTATAAAAGCACCAACTTACACACAGAAAACTCTTAGTTTTCCCTAGCACCACCCTACCACCCCGTTTTCTAGCCACAACTAAATGGAAGCTACAACTCCCAGTATTCAGGCATCAACTTGAATAACAAAGGACCACAGTCCTTCCTAGCACCACCCTACCACCCTGATTTTAAAACTTTGCTTGAATAATATCTTACAACAATACAGATATGTCAATTCTTACCATTTCTTCTCTTTTCTGTAATTCTTCTCTTCTTATGTTCTGCAATTTTTTTCTGCTTCTGTCTATTCATACTCGGCTCCAACTGTTGTCATTTACCATCTACTCTTTCTCTATTCTTCTCATGCTCTTAGGTTCTCGTACATTTTTCTCTTTTCACCATTTCTTCTATGTCCCGCTTCTGTTCTTTGTCTCTGGATTTCTTTTCACTCTGTTCATACTATAATTTCCATTTCATAAGGTTCAACTCATTTTGCAGAGAAAATAGCCAACGAAACTCTATCATGGTATTTTTCTTTTATGTTATCACTCATGATCTATTACACTATGAATATACAATGCCCAAGAACAATGATTTAGTTTGTATAACTAAATCGTAATTGATCAAGAAATCATGAAGTGAAATAGCAACCCTTCGATCAGATTGTCTATTTAATCTGCGTTGTTGTATTATACATGCATAGGCTTGTATCAGGTGCAAAATTCCTCTCCACGTGGCCACTATCTGTGACCACACTCCAAACAAAAAGGTGCTTCGCGACTTCACGCTTCAACTATTCTATTGTGAGTCACCCCGACTCTCCCAACTCTCGATCTCCGAAGTAGAGCCTAGCGATGCTAGTTCCTTCCCTTAACCTCTGTTGATGTGACCTCTTGCTATGACTTGGGGCCAAGCACTTTGAGACTTCGTGTTTCACGAACTCATGAGTTAGCTCTCCTCCTTTCTCCAAAGTCTGAACTCCCGAATTCTGTGTTAGATCAACGGTCCATAATATTCTATGATCCGACGGCCTAGATCTCCTCTTCCCACTTCCGGACTTCGCGTTTCGCGATGTCGGAAGTTAGATCACCTCCTTTCTTTTGTTTCCCGATTTACAAACTCCTCTCTCATTTGATCGACAACCCACAACATTTCTCTGATCGATGATCTAGATCTCTTCTTCATGAATCGACAGCCCAAGAAATTCCTTCTCACTCTCGTCCATTCGTTGTTGACATCAATGACAATACTGTAAACACACCAAAAAGCTTTCCAACGATCTCTGCCAACAATCTCCCCCTTTGACATTGATGGAAACTTTCTACATTCTGGCAATTCTACAACAGTATCTTTCCTTCTCCCCCTTTGACATCGATGACAAAGGAAACACACTCCCCATGTCATATATGAATGGAAAAACCAGAACTATATTCACCAAAAATACAACAGATATTCAATAAGTACTCCCCCTGACAAGGTGAACAAATTAGATGAAAGAAGACATGACCCCCAACTTCTGACGAAGATATTCAAATGTTTTCTTTGCTAATGGTTTAGTAAAGATATCAGCTATCTGTTCTTTGGAAGAAATATAATTTAGCTGAACAACTCTATTTGTAACATGCTCTTTGAGAAAATGGTATTTAATTGGTACATTCTTAGTCTTTGAATGAAGCATGGGATTCTTGGAGACACTGATGGCACTGGTGTTATCACAGTGAAACGGAATGGGATCAGTATAAGTTACCTTCAAATCTACAAGAGTTTGTATCATCCATACTATCTTAGTGTAGCAAGTAGCAGCAGCAATGTACTCTGCCTCTGTATTTGACAAAGAAATAGATCCATGCTTCTTACTAAGCCATGCTACTAACGAATCTCCTAAGAAGAATGCACCTCCACTGGTGCTCTTTCTCTCATCCAAAAAAATTTCCCAATCAACATTTGAATATGCAGTTAATTGAAAATTCTGATTTCAAGGATACCAAAGACCATAATTCATTGTACCCTTCAAATATTTGAACATCCTCTTGACAGCTGCTAAATGACTTTGTTTAGGAGAATACTGATAACAACCTACCATTCCAACAGCTTGCATTATATCAGGATGGATGTTGTGATGTACAGAAGACTGCCTATCATTGATCGATATGTTTTTTTATCAACATCAGGTGAAGTATCATATTTACTGAGTTTGCAACCAACTACCATAGGTGTACTAATAGGAGAGGAATCTTCCATCTGAAACTTCTTCAACATCTCTTTCAAATATGTTTCTTGAGAGATAAATAACCCTGTAGAACTCTGATTGATTTGAAAACCAAAAAAATATGACAGTTCTCCTATCATGAACATCTAAAACTCAGTTTGCATAGAATTAGAAAACCACTGAACAAAAGGGTTATTAGTACATCCAAAAATAATGTCATCTACATAAACCAAAACAACTAATAAATCTTCACCTTCAGACTTAATGTATAGATTATTATCAACAGTACCTTTCTTGAACCCTTTGTCCTGTAGAAATTTTTCCAGTCTATAATACAAGGCTCGTGGTGCCTGTTTCAGTCCATATAATGCCTTTTTCAACTTATAGACATAGTCAAGATTATCTGTCAGTGAAAATCCTTCAGGTTGCTCCATATATACTTCTTCTTCTAGATCTCCATTAAGAAATGTTGACTTAACATCCATCTGATATACTTTAAATTTCTTATGACATGCATAGGCAAGAAACATTCAGATGGCTTCTAATCTTGCCACTGGTGCAAAGTGTTCATCAAAATCCTATCCTTCAACTTGTGCATACCACTTATAGACCAATCTAGCTTTATAACTAACAATTTTTCCGTGTTCATTCATTTTATTCTTTAACACCCGTTTGGAACCTATTACATTCCTATTTGCAGGTCTAGGAACAAATTCCCAAGTATTGTTCTTCTCAATCTGATTAAGATCTTCATTCATAGATCTAATCCAATCGTCATGTTTGTTGGCTTCATCAAAAAATTTAGGTTCAATCATAGATAGGAAAGAAATCTGAGATTGTTCTGAGTTTTTAATTAATTGTCTTCTTGTCTGAACTCCTTTATTCATATCACCAATTATCTGTTTTTCAGGATGATTCTTTCTAACAATTATAAGAGGTGGTTTTGTTTCTGTGTGCTGATTTGAGTCTGCTTGAGTATTTGTATCTTCATCTGACTCGGAGTCTTCTCTTTCTGATTCTTGGACATGTTCATCTTCAACTTCAACTATATCCTATGTTGTTGATTCAACACTACTTACATCTCGTACCGGGATTTCTTCATCAACTTTTATGTCAATATAATCAACCAATTTATGCAGCCTCTTATTATAGCATATGTATCCTTTATTGTTTCTAGCATACCCTAAGAAGATATCTTCATCGGCCCTGTCATCATATTTGCCAAGATTTTCATCATTATTCTTGATATAACACTTACTCCCAAAGACTTTAAAATGCTTGATTGAAGCAGGTCTTCCAAACCATAGTTCATAAGGAGTCTTATCACTATGTGGCATGAGATGAGCTTTGTTGAGAATATGTATAGTTGTATGAATTGCTTCTACCCAATATGTCTGAGAAATATTCCTTTCATTCATCATTGATCTTGCCATCTGTTGAACTGATCTATTCTGCCTCTCAACTACTCAATTTTGTTGTGGAGTCCTTGGAATAGTATACTCTCTTTTGATCCCATGTTTATCACAAAACTCTTTGAAGTCCCCTGAACTAAAATCTCCTCCTCTATCAGACCTTACTGCCTTCAATATTTTTCTTATTTTATTCTTAGTCAGAGCCTTAAACACTTTGAATTTTTCGAATGCTTCGGATTTTTCTTTCAGAAAGGCAACCCACGTGAGTCTAGAATAATCATCAATAATCAACATGAAATAAAATAAAAATCTTGTACCTTCCTTCCTTGATGGTCCACATAAATCCATATGTACTAACTGAAGAGGTTTCTCTGTTGATGCAAAGTTCTTAGATTTAAATTGTGTTCGAGTAAGCTTTCCTATTTGGCAAGGTTTACATATAGAATCATATGGCTTTGATATCTCTGGAAGATATTTTATTGCCCCATTGTTTCTAAGTTTGATTAGATGATCAAAATTTAGGTGCCCAAGTCTCCTGTGCCATATCCAACTTTCATCATACTTGCTTAAGTGACATTCTTCTTTTTCTTCTTTCAAAACATAGACATTGTTTTCTGTTCTTATGCCTTTTGCAATCAATTGTCCTGAATTCACAGATTGTATTCTACAATCTTTAGAAGTGAAAACAAATTCACATCCTTTGTCACAAACTTGACTGACACTAAGCAGATTGTGTTTCAGACCATGTACAAACAACACATCTTAAGCTTTCCCTTTTCCATTACTTAGACTTACCATTCCTTTACCTTTTATTTTTCCTGGTGCATCATTCCCAAAAGTTACATTCCCTGATTTTCTTTCACTTAGAAACAAAAAATTACTTTTGTCTCCAGTTGTATGTTTGGAACATCCATTGTCAACATACCAAGGATCCTTTTGTCTTTGAGTAGAAAGTACTAACCCACATTTATTACTTTCTTTCTTTTTCCATATTTTGACATTTTCAACTGAGGAATTTATTCTTGGATCAACTTTGTAATTCTTCAAATGACAATCTAAGCCTTTGTGACCAAAATTATGGCAAATGTAACATTCAGGCTCATTATACAATGGATCAAAATAATTTTTACGATGTTGTCTACTCACTGACTGTTCAGTTCTATGTTGCAACCGTTGTTCATTATGTGACCTCCTTAGTTGCATACTTCTAAACTTAATTCCACAATTTGCAACTTTATGACCAAAATTAGAATAATAATAACAGTAACCATAGAACAAATTTTGATACCTGAATATTGACCTTCCTATTGAAATCAGTTGCTTTAACTTTTATTGGATTTGTTCCTGTTTAGAATTCAACTCATCTTTATTAACTTTTGTTTGCAGAGTATGATCATAATCTAACTGTCCGTTGACTTCAAATTTGATCATGTTAGTAGATTATTTCTTTTCTAACTGACTGCTACTTGAATCACTTTCATAACCTAGACCAGTTTTATCAATGAAGATCTTTGTTTACTTGGGATGTTATTCAGTTCTTCTGAGGCTTTGATACTTGACAGATTTTGGTGATACAAGGCTTGAAACTTCTCCAACTCTTTTCTAGTTTTCACTACTTCTTCTTCCAGAGCTTCACATCTCACCTTCTTCTCTGCTAATTGTTGTTTCAGAATATCTTCTATTTTCTTTGCTTCTTCTAATTCTAATTTTAACAAAACAAAATATTCACTTGGTTCTTTACCATTCTTTCCAAACTGCATCAACAATTGTTTTTGTTTTCTCTTCTTAAGTCTGAGTCTGTAAATCTCTTCTAAAGCACTGATTAGTTCACCTTCCATATCAACCACAGCTTCTTCATTATTCATGTCACTTCCTGTGTATTCATCATCAAGGTATCCTATGGCCATAAGCATAAAATCATTCACTTTATCTTCACAAGATGAATTGCTATCTATGTCTTCATAGGAGTTATCATTATTTGCACACAAACTTTTCTTTTTACTAAATTTCTTAAATTTGTATTGCTTTTCATCATCAGAGTTCTGGTCTTTTTTCTTGTGACGACACTTAGATGCAAAATGACCTATCTTTACATAGTTGAAGCATTTAAATGGCAGCTTGCCTTGGTATTTGCCTGATCCTTTCTTTAACCTTCTCACAAATTTTGCCTGAATATCATCTAATTCTGAATCAGTATTCTTGCCTGCTTTAAAAGATGCTTCTCTAGTGATGGATTTATCTTTACTAATCCTCATTTCATAAGCAGTCAAAGTTCCTAGGAGTTGATCAATGGGCAGAATTTTAAGATCATTCATTTCTTCTATTGCAGAAACTTTTGGATTAAATCTATCAAGCAAAGATCTTAAAATCTTCTGAACTAAAAGTGTGTCTTCAATCTTCTCACCAAGACCCTTCATGGCATTCACAAGCTCCTCAACTCTTAAAAAATATTTACTAATTGTTTCATCCTCATTCATCTTTAGTTGTTCAAATTTCAATGTATATGTCTAAAGTTTGGCACCTTTTACTTTCTCATTTCCTTCATAACTGCTAATAAATTTATCGCACATCTCTTTGGCAAATTCAAGATGCATCACCTTTACAAATTTAGCTTCAGCAAGCCCACCCAAGACAGCATTCATTTCCTTTGCATTGAATCTAAATTCGAGCTTATCATATTTGGAAGCTAGCACAACAGGTTTTGTATATCCAGTCTCTATTACATCCCAAACATCAGGACCTAAGGCCATAATGTATGTTCTCATTCTAACTTTCCAGAAAGCAAAATTTGTTCCATCAAACAGAGGAGGCTTATTGGTTTAAGTCCCTTCATCACTTGTCATGTTTAAGCTTACAGATCTACCTTTAAATAAAAGGAACTAGCTCTGATACCAATTGGTGAAATTACTAAGACAACTGAGAGGAGGGGGGTGAATCAGTTGTTATAGTGCTTAAACAATTTTATGTCTATACAAATATTGTTAATATTCTCCAACTGATAGTCAAGATTATGCAAGACATAAACAGCCAAAATAGTAAGCATCAATCACACACATGATGAATACAGAGACAGATATTCATGAGGAAACCCATAAAGGGAGAAAACCTTTTCTTCTTAGAATGATAGGCAGTCTTTTATGTTTCTGTACATCAACTATCTTTGAGCACCAACTCAAAATGAGACTACAACCTCTTCTTTAACAAGATGCAACTTGTGGAGAGCACCAACCCTCAAGTTTCTCTAGCACCCACTAGAAAGAAACATATTTATTGCTTATTATCCCCATCACCAATTGGATAGAATCACTTACTTCCACTTATAAAAGCACCAACTTGCACACAGAAAACTCTTAGTTTTCCCTGGCACCACCCTACCACCCTATTTTCTAGCCACAACTAAATGGAAGCTACAACTCCCAGTATTCAAGCATCAACTTGAATAACAAATGACCACAGCCCTTCCTAGCACCACCCTACCACCCTGATTATAAAACTTTGCTTGAATAATATCTTACAACAATACAGATATGTCAATGCTTACCATTTCTTCTCTTTTATGCAATCATGCTCTGCTTATGTTATGCAATTATGCTCTGCTTCTGTATGTTCATACTCGGCTCCAATTGTTGTCATTTACCATCTGCTCTTAATCTATTCTTCTCATGCTCTTAGGTTCTCGTACATTCTGCTCTTTTCACCATTTCTACTCTATCCTGCTTTTGTTCTTCATCTCTGAATTTCTTTTCACTCTGTTCATACTGTAATTTCCATTTCATACGGTTCAACTTATTTTGCAGAGAAAATAGCCAACGTAACTCTATCACGGATTTTTCTTTTATGCTATCACTCACGATCCGTTACACTACAAATATCCAACGCCCAAGAACAATGATTCAGTTTGTATAACTAAATCGCAATTGATCAAGAAATCATGAAGTGAAACAGCTACCCTTCGATCAGATTGTCTATTTAATCTGCATTGTTGGATTATACATACATAGGCTTGTATTGGGCACAAAATTCCTCTCCATGTGACCATTGTCTGTGACCACACACCAAACAAAAAGGTGTTTCACAAATTCGCGCTTTAGCTATTCTGTTGTGATTCACCCCGAATCTACCAACTCCCAATATCTGAAGTAGAGCCTAGTGACACTAGCTCCTTCCCTTAATCTCTGTTGATGTGACCTCTTGCTATGACTTGGGGCCAAACACTTCGAGACTTCACATTTTGCGAACTCGCGAGTTAGCTCTCCTCCTTTCTCCAAAGTCTGAACTCCCGAACTCCGTGTCAAATCAACGGTCCACAATCTTCTATGATCCGAAAGCCTAGATCTCCTCTTCGCACTCTGTGACTTCATGTTTCGCGACATCGGAAGTTAGATCGCCTTCTTTCTTTCGTTTCCTGATTTCCAAACTCCGCTCTTGTCTTATCGATGGCCCACGACATTCCTCTGATTGACGGTCCAAATCTCTTCTTCGCGAATCGACGGACCACGAAATTCCTTCCCTCTCTCATCCATTTGCAGTTGACATCAATGAAAACACACTAAAAAACTTGCCAAGGATCTCCACCAACATCTTTCACCCTATACAAAGGAGGGATCTCTCATGGAAAAGGCTAAGGTTTGCATATGCATGAAGAGTTTTGCTATAGATTATACTTGAGATAGCTTTGATTTAGCTCTCTAAGTCAGATTGTGGATCTTCTTCATCAAAGGCATTGGAGACAAGGTGTGTGTGTTGGAGCAAAGAGCCATTGAAAGGGATCTTGCAACATCAAGGCATGGCTTGTATTCTCCACTTTCCATTTTAATATAATGCTATAATACATTTCTTCCCTATAAAGGTATCTTGGATTTTATTGTATAACTCCTTGATCTTATACATAGAATTCAACGGAATATGTATATGTGTGTGTGTGTGTGTGTGTGTGTGTGTTCTATCTCTCTTTGTTGGTTTATGCTTCTTAAAACAGGTTCACCATCTTGCAAATCAAAATATGGAGCAACAAGGATGACACTAGCGAGGATCAAGCGTCATTTAAAAGGTATGTCACTCATTCCTCTCTGAACTAGTTTATATGACAATGGAGTCTAAGGTGAAGTTTGTATTATGTCTTGTTTTGTTCTAGCTTTCTGTGGAAGTTAGGGAGATTATTTTGTGTCCACACTTACCGATTTGTCAGATAACACATTGTAAGGAAGAATGAAGAGAGGAACTGCAAGAGTGATCCGCTGGACGAAGAGGGAAAAATGTGGTGTTGCACGAAATTGCAAGTAGTCAGCACTCCCTGGTGTATCGTGACAAGGGAATAATCACCTCTTGTTGGCACAGGGGCAGACCAAGGGTTCAACGCTTCAACAGCGCACCAACAAAACCCTAACTACTGGCCCTTTCGGAAACACCTGTGAAGCAGATGAAGTCTCACCCGAGGTAGAGGCAGGGGTGGTTGCAGGACTCAAATGTCTGCAACCTAGTTGGGACACAGATCTGTGATTACAATACTCTAACAAAGCACTTAGCAGTTAACAATCATCAGCATTTAACCTTTATTCACATCGCAGATCAAAACCCTGATTACAGAGTAGCGCAGTATTCAACAAGATCTAACACATTCAAGCACTTATCAAGGAGAGATAGATCAGATCTAACATTCATTCACCTTACCAAGCACTAAGCTATTATACCAGATGCATCATACATAAAGATATTAGAACTAAGCATAAATCACATCACTAACATACAACATAATGCACAAAGAAACCTATAACACAGGATATACGTGGTTCACCCCAGTGTGGGGCTACATCCAACAACTCTTCTCTTCTTTATTATCTTATGTCGATCTCCGTACATGCACAAAGCCTCAAAACCCACTCCGCATAGGACAGGAGATCTGCGCGCACCTCGCCAGATCCTCCTTCCCCGAGCTAGTTTTAAGCACAAAGCCTTCTTACTGTCTATACACAATCTTCTTACAATCACTTGCACTTAGCTCTGCAAGTTCTTAACACATAGCACACACAAAGCATCCACAACTATTTGCATTTAGCACATTGGCCTTATTACCCTTAGCACCTCCTACTTACATCACCTATCTTTCTATTTATATATTACAAAATGGGCCTAAACATGGGTAAACCCATGGTCCGACATCCCATACCCGTTACATAAACCCTAATCCCAAAAGCTGCCCTAAAAAGGGGCTGAGATCCCATGATATCTGCTTCAACTTGCACTCCACCTTCGACCAACCTGTCGAAGTCCCAAAAGAGGTCAAACATGACCAAGGATCTCCAAAACTTGGTCAAGGGCCAACAGGCCCCCAACACTCACTTGTGACTCGTCCTGAGTCACTCTACTCTGGGTAACTTTGCCTCAAACTACTCGAGCTGCTTCGACCAGTTTCTTTGCCAAGGCCTCCTACTCGATGAACTCTTGAATAACTACTTTGTTCACAGGTCCCTCCGAGTGTTGTTCTACTGAAGTGACTACTTGTTCCAGCTCTGCTGCTCAGCCTTCAATCTTCTCAAAAAGTAGGCAAGCTGCATCCTGAACTGGTTGGAGCTTCTGAGTCATTTCCATGACTTTTCTTTGTATGGCATGGACATTTTATTGAGTTGTGCATTGTTCTTGGGATATTTTCATCCTCTCAACTGCTGACAGGAGTTTCAATTGCACTTGTACTGTTGTTTCTTGCTGCTTTTCTTCATGGAGCTGCGACTCCAGTGTCTTCAGTTCAGGGTCCTTGGTAAGGTGCTCGTAAGTCTGTGCACTACGACTGCTTAGTTGTTTACATTCCAAGGCTAATGTTTTTATCCTTTCAATTGTGTTCCGGAGAGTTGCTTTTCTCTGGTCTTGCACTTCCTACGGAGTGCTTAGCATTGTTTCTACCTCTAGTTCTGTGACTCTTTGTTGAAGCTGTTGAATGTCTTCAACAAGATTTTTCACTTGATTCTCTACTGGGTCTTCCTCCATTTTTTCTAAGCCCATCACAGAGCGAAGTGTTTTGTTGACTACTTCTTTAACTCTAACCTGCTCCGTGAGCAATTGTTCTTTCTCCTACTGGATTTGCGCTTTATTTTCTTCGAACTTGGTTTGGAGATCGTCCTTCTCCTGCTTAGAAACTTGACGTTACTCTATGATTTCCTCTTGTGCTTGCTTCAGGGCCACTGAGGCATGTTCTTTTTCTTCCTGTACGCGACGAAGGTGATCTTTGGTCGCATCAGCTATTCTGTGGAGTTGGGCAGGCTCATATCCCAACTTTGGTTCTTCTGGTGGCAGGGGTGCAATGGACACTACGCGGCTGGAGTGAAGGGATTATTGTAATACTCTTAGCTCTGTCTCAATTCTATCATACATGGCTTCTTGTTTGCCTTTAGTTCTCTGTAAAATATCTTCTGACGCATCTGATACAGCTACGACAATGAATTCGAAGTCATCGACCGTGAGTACAGTCTGCATCTTCAGCTTACTTGCTTTGCACTTCTTTTGCAATGTAGGTTTCGTGGGGGAAACCTTTCTTTTATTGGATGTCTCTGCCTCTTCAAGGGGGTTCCTAGGCGGTGTTACTTCGCCTTGCTTCTTCTTGTCTTCTTCCCCTTCTTTTTATTCTTTGTCCACTTCGTCGCCTCCTCCTCCGTTAGGTGAATCTGATGCAGTCTCTTCTGATGTGTTGTGTATTTCCTGTACATCTTCCTTCTTTTTCTTCCTGCTACTGATGGGTACATCATACTCTTTGCGAGTAACCGTTGGATTTCCAATGAGGTTGGGATCGGACAGTGTTTCCTGGTCAACTTGTATAAGGAACTCTGCGGGCCATTCCTTAGTGATTTCTTCCAGGTCCTCCTCTGTGAGCTCTTAGTAGGACTGAAGCTCTTCTTTACTTTCGTCTGCGCGCGCATTAATATAAATAAAATGCCTATCTGCGCGGAACTTCATAAGGGGTCTGAACTTGTCCAGGGTATTCGACGTCATATGAGGGAAAGACTCAATATCCCTCTTCAGCTGCAGGTAGTAGGTATGGAATACTGCGTTCGACTGCCATTGTCTCTCCATGTCGCTTGAATACCAAAGCATGGTGAACTTCGCAGCTAGTGGATCGAATGGCTCAATGTCAAGGAAGGTCGCACCTTCTGGAATCTCCCAAGCAGTAAACGTGATGAGAATCAACAGCTAGCTAAAATGGAACCCATAGCCCTGATCTTGAGCTTCGCGACAATCTAGTTCTAACTGATTGACTAGGTAACTGGTCGAGTTCATTTCTAGTCCTTCCATGCATTTTCTTGTGAGGTCAACGACAAACCCTGTGACTTGCGTGGGTCGGTTCTTTCTTACTATCTTACCAGCAATCAACTAGCAAGCAAGGCGCACTGTTGCACTAATTTCGTCCGACATGCACACTCGAGATCTGATATCTTAGGTCGGTGAACAATACTCACTGTAAGATAATGGATAGCAAGGTCTCAATGATCACTGCATGAAATCAACTAGTTCTCTGTGGGCTTGGATAATCACAATTGGAAAAAGTGTTCTCGGTGCAATGCTCGACGGGATAAATAGAGATTGTCGTAATAGTTTCTTTCAACGAGTCGCAAAGCCCTATTCAATGCAATTCCATCTGTTATAGTGCAGTTATAACGGTCCAATGGCAAACTTTCAGGCCATAATTGCTTTCCTAATCGTTCGGGAGCATCGATCGAATGCTCATATTTCCTCCAACGGGCATATTGCTCCACCATGGCGAAGTGTCATTATGTGTTGTACTGATATTCTGGCGAAGTTTGAGGTCTAGAAACCTTTCTTCTGCGAAGTATTCTCTGGAACTTCTTACAAATTTTCTAACTTTTCCCTCTTCTTACTGAGATTTTTGGCCTTCTTTCATGTGATTTGAATCACTGGTTTCTTCTTTCCATTATCGTTCTTATCTCCTCTTGGCATGATAACTTTGCACTATGGAGGGTCTTTCATAGGATTCAAGGGTAATACTTCCTCTCTTTATGGGGTAGGTTCTCTACTCTCTTATACAGACAGGTGTCTCCAGTCTTCATGTGTCCTTTCAACTTCGACATCCATATCTTTAGCCTTTAGTAGCTTTGACTGGTTCTCTTGTTCTTCCAGTAAGTGTGCTATTATCCTAGCCATGAAGTCTCTTAGTTCTTGCTTTTTCTATTCTAGATCCTCCTCTTCTCGTTTCCTTCGGATCTGATCTTTCTCAATCTAGGGTTTTCCTAGCAAGATAGTAAATGGGGTGTTGTTCTCAACAAACTTAACGATATCAAATTCTTCTTATGTCGAAGTGCCATGAGCACTCATAGATATCTGGGTAATTCTTCCACATAGGGTTATCAACTTTCCTCTAAATAATCCTATTCCTCTTAATAAAGGAATCATAGCAGGTTTTCCCAAAATTTCCCAAGTTCTTTCTGTCATAATATTCACCTGTGTTTCCTCATCTAGGACACAGTCTATGACGTAGTCTCCTATTCTTGCTTCTATGCATTCTTTGTCTTTTAAGATCTCTGATAGATTAGTGTCTCTGTGATCATTCAGGGTTTCCTTCATATTTAGTAATATAGTGTCGGATTCTTTCTGGGGTTCTGCTATAATCTTAGTCTCTTGGCCTTTCTCATGGTTTTCTTGTTCCATATTCATTATGTCAATCTTAGCAATCATTCTAGGGCAATCCAAAACTTCATGGTCCATATATTTACAGTAAACACAACTAGGTCTTCTACCAGCACATTTCTTAGCAATATGTCTTGGTCTTCTGCAACTGTAACAAAGGGTTAATCCTCTCTTTCTCTTAAATGATCCCCAACCCTTCCTGTACTGTGCACTGGGATCACTGTAACTAATCTGAAAAATATTCTTTCTAGGATCCTGCATCCATTTTTCAGTCCAAAAATTCTTTCTATGCATAGGAATAACATATCTCTCACTATTTCTATCAAATCTACACATATCAAACCTTCTTTCTTCTAGTTGTGCTCTAGTTTTCAGGCTAGGACAAAATTTATCAAACATACCTAGATCCACACTTTTGAAACAAAAAATTTCACTTATCTTACCTTTCTCATAGCACAAAGCTTCAAGATCTTACCTCTTTTCTTTAGATCAAAACTTCTCTTCTCAGCACAGAGCTTCACAAGTCAAGTAGAATACTGCGCACTAAAGCAAATAGATCTACGCATAGAGCTTTCTTTTCTTCAGTTCCCAACAATCACAGTTTCATGTCCCGACAATGAAACCATTTGTTGGCACAGGGACAGACCAAGGGTTCAACGCTTCAACAGCACACCAACAAAACCCTAACTACCAGCCCTTTCGGCAACACCTGCGAAGCAGATGAAGTCTCGCCCGAGGTAGAGGCAGGGGTGGTTGCAGGACTCAAATGTCTGCAACCTAGTTGGGACACAGATCTGTGATTACAATACTCTAACAAAGCACTTAGCAGTTAACAGTCATCAACATTTAACCTTTATTCACATCGCAGATCAAAACCCTAATTATAGAGCAGCGCAGTATTCAATAAGATCTAACACATTCAAGCACTTAGCATGGAGAGATAGATCATATCTAAAATTCATTCACCTTACCAAGCACTAAGCTATTATACCAAATGCATCATACATAAATATATCGTCACTAAGCATAAATAACATCACTAACATACAACATAATGCACAAAGCAACCCATAACACAGGATATATGTGGTTCACCCCAACGTGGGGCTACGTCCACCAACTCTTCTCTTCTTTACTATCTTATGTCGATCTCCTTACATGCACAAAGCCTTAGAACCCACTCCGCATAGGACAGGAGATCTATGCGCACCTCGTCAGATCCTCCTTCCCCAATCTAGGTTTAAGCACAAAGCATTCTTACTGTCTATACACAAGCTTCTTACAATCACTTGCACTTAGCTCTGCAAGTTCTTAACACATAGCACACACAAAGCATCCACAACTATTCACACTTAGCACATTGTCCTTATTACCCTTAGCACCGCCTACTTACATCGCCTAGATTTCTATTTATATATTACAAAATGGGCCTAAACAGGGGTAAACCCATGGTTCGACATCCCATACTCATTACATAAACCCTAATCCCAAAAGTTTCCCTAAAAAAGGGCCTAGATCCCACAATCTCTTCTTCGACTTGCGCTCCACCTTCAACCAGCCTGTCGAAATCCCAAAAGAGGTCAAACATGACCAAGGATCTCCAAAACTTGGTCAAGGGCCAACACCTCTCATGGATCCTTGAAATCTCGCGGTGGTGAGTTTACCAATCACCTGTGGGTTTTGGTGTAACGACAATCGTACTACCAACAAACGGTATCATATCTAGAAGTCACAAGTTCAATACACACTCGGCTCGTGCTAAGCGGGAGATTATTGCATGAAATTGCAAGTAGTCAGCACTCCCCAGTGTATTGTGACAAGGGACTAATCGCCTCTCATGGATCCTTGAAATTTGGCGATGGTGAGTTTACCAATCACCTGCAGGTTTTGGTGTAACGGAAGCCATACTACAAACATGCGGGACCAAAACCTTTCTCTAGGGAGAAAAAAGAAAATATGTGTACAAACGAGGTGGGCATGCCCCATGTTCGTGTCATGGAACCAAAATGTGAGACGGTAATTGAAGATGGATGTTGATGTAGATAACTGCAGTGTCCTCTGGGCGGTTGATAATGGAAAATTACAGTTCTGAATGGTGAACGAACTCTGATATAAGGCAAGGACAATTATAATAATTGTCGATGACTCGTAGGAATTGATGGCCTAACGAATTCAGAGGTCTTCGGATGGTATGAAACAACTGCAATAGTTGCATAGTAAGACCCACTATAACATAAGAGTTTGTTCAAGTCGAATGTTATGGGGGTCAACGGAATCATAGAGCAATGATGATTCTCTTTGTGTCGTCTGAGACTCCTCATTGTAAAGGTAATGAGAGTCAATATATTGGCACCCTTCTGGAAACTTTGTTGATGTCGACAGGAAGGGAGACATGACTCAAGAAGGAAAGGGCTTCGTGAAATCCACTGAGATGATATCAGGTACTGACGGGTAACATGAACGAAGTCAAGATTCTGGGGGACTCAAGAATGCCCTTGGTTGGGAAATTTTGAAGGATGATTGGTAGCAACCGTAAAATTGGATCTAGTGTTAGGGGGACGACAAGATATGGGGTTAAACTATGTCAGAGGCTAACAAAGTAGACAAACTCAGAGATCATGGGTATATGGAATTTCGGATACTCGGGGTTCATGAATGATGTCGGTATGAAAAGAGAGTAGATTCCCCAACCAAGGGCGACATGGGTTGCTTTGCCAAGAAAAAAGAAGATCGGCAAGGGTGACGACGAAAAATCTAAGTATATGCTGGAAACAAAGACTTTTTACAATTACCAAATAAGTAAAGAATAATTTGGGCTAAGTATATAGGTACAGAAACGGGTTCCCCAATGAAAGATGGCTTGTCCTGTTAGGGCACAAGTGTGTGAAAGAAAATTGATGGAGGGTGGGGGGCCCATAGGTGGGTTTATGTATTTGTTAGGGACCTAACCCCTCATGTAGGTAGAACAATATATTCAGATGTAATAAAGGTCAATATTAATAAGGCATTGCAATAAGGTAGAATAAGTCAAATGTAAGAAGACGTAATAGAAGCTTTCGCTTCTAGAAGGATCTTCCTCTAGATGGTTCTTTTGATAGACATATTTAGTATAAATAGGAGTCGAGGGTGTGATAACCCTAGCTTGGATATTATCGTAATAGAGCTCTTCTCGACTGTAGGTTGCCCCCTCGAAGAGGCAAGTGAACATTGCTCTCAGAATCAAAGTGCTCTTTCTAGTGTTATTATGATATCATTTCGGTGTTATTATGGTGTTTTTCTGGTTATATTGTTGTTTATCTGCCATTTCTAGCATTTTATTTATGTTCTTCATACTTTTTGTATCTGGAATATTACAAGTGGTATCAGAGAAATTTTCTTGGCAGAAAATTGTGGGTTAATTTTTTTCAGGGTAGAGACGTATTTCGACGTCTTTAAGCTATAGAGATCTGTCATTACGTGCATAAACCCGCGGTTGAGGGATTCATACATGCAGGAAATACACGTGGTACTTAAGCACACATTTGTTGGCCTCCCTTGTAACCCCTGTTGGTACCCCTTCGAGTGGTAGCACATCAGACAGCACCTATATATGGATCGAACTAGATTTCCTGAAGCTCTCTTTAGATAAATCGATCAGTCGCCTAACTGCTATAGTGTCACCAAGAACAACACTCGGGAAGATACTCTCTAGTACCTGGGTAGTCAAATAGTACGGCTAAGGGTACGGTCTAGCCTCCTTAGTTGTTGCCCTAAGATATTGGGCCGAGTACGACTGTTCGACCCCACACGTATATCAGAGAGCTATAGCACAGGGCAAACCCTTGTCTGTAGAACCCTTGAATACCTAACCCTTGGGGGTGGAAACAAAACATAAAACATACAAGATCTATTGTCGTGTAATTGTGTCCGAGTTTCCAAATCACTAGACATTTATTCCTGGTTAAGCATTTGGGCATTTCATTACTACAATATTCTTCAGACCAGAGTATAACTTCGCAGGTGTAAAAAAAAAAAAAGTTTGGAAATTTGTGCACCATTATTTGAGACCTATTCCATTGGATCTATCTCTTCACCCTTATCATTTTCATACCTATCATTTTTCAGCAAAAAATTGTACCCCACCTACCCCTTTTCAGTTCCCTCGACATCATGGCCCATAACCGTAGCCAAGACTTGGAAGCTCACTTCATAGAGACCCAACAAGAAGTGAGACAATTCAGTGCCAATATTTCTACCATCAATCAAAACATGCATTCCTCCATTGCCGTATCAATCACCGAACTCAAAGAAGACCTCAAACAAGACATGACTACCTAGCTTGAAGTTGTCATTTTGATTATCTACACCAAGCTGCATATCCCTGTAGATCCCCCTTTATCTGACCCACCTTTGCATATCGAAGTTGACACTTCCTCTCATTCCCATAATTTTCAGCCCCATCACTTTCAACGTGACCTACGCCTTCCACGGGTGGATGTGACCAAATTTGATGGCTCAGATCCCATTGGTTGGGTAACTCAAATGGAACATTATTTCTCTTTGTATGGCATTACAGATTATTTGGCCAAACTCTGGTATGGTTTTCTCCATCTAGGTCAAGAACGTTGGCAATGGTGGCAATGGAGGAAAACTGCTCATCAAGGATATGTTGCTTGGACACACTTTGTGGTAGAGCTTTATGAATGCTTTGACACTGACAACAACCATTTAGGCCATTTGACAAAGTTGAAACAATCTGGAACAGTGGAATACTTTATAGCTGCTTTTGAACGATTGGCTTTTCATATAGAGGGCATGTCTGATGATTTTTTCCGAGAATGTTTTATCAATGGCCTCAAGGATGAGATTCGTGCCCATGTCCTCATGGAGTGACCTCAGAGTTGGGTGGAGGCTACTAAAAGAGCTAAGGAAGAACAACAGGTTGTCTCTTCTCAAAACCGGAAACCCTCCTTTATTCCTCGCACTAAACCAGTAAATCCCACTACTCCTTCTGCTCCACTAAAAATCCAAAAATCGACCAGGGTTGAAATGGTTGAACGCCAACTCAAAGGCCTTTGTTATAATTCAGACGACAAATATTTTCCGGGCCACAAGTGTAAGGAAAAAAAGATTTTTATGTCCATCTCGGAGGATATTTCGAAAGACGATGTTGAAACTCCCCTTGTGTCTGAGTCACCTGAACCCACTGACATAACCCCTCCCTCAGACCCTCCCAAAGTAGAACCGTTCATTTCCCTAAATGCTCTCACTGGCTTCTCTTCTCCCCAAACCCTCAAGCTAATTGGTTACATCAAGCATAGGAAGGTTATCATTCTTGTTGATAGTGGAAGCACCCATAATTGTATTCATCGCTGCATTGCCCAAGAAACTCATTTCTACATCCATGCAGTCAGTAATTTCCAAATCATGATTTCCAATGGCGGCTCCATGAAATGTGGAGGGCGTTATAAAAATGTGTGTCTCCAAATTGGTGACTACCACCTGAAATCTCATATGTTTTCTATCGACATGGGTGGTTGTGACATTGTGTTGGGTGTAGACTGGCTAAGGACTTTGGGTCCCATTCTCATGGATTTTAAGGAATTAACCATGCAATTCGACTAGGAGGACCAACAATATAAGTTCCAAGGCATCACCGCCAGTTCACCTGAGATCATTAGTTCCCATCGCATGGAAAAGCTGCTCAAAAAAGGTCATTCTGGTGTTATTGCCCAACTCCATGCCATACAAGCAACTGAGACACCCTCTGCGCCACAAGACCTCAAATCCATCCTCTCTAAACATCCAGTGGTATTTTCCACTCCCCAGAGACTCCCTCCTTCCCATGGTGTTCATGATCATTCCAATACCCTTGTACCAGGAAGCCTTCCTCCCAATATTCGTCCCTATCGTCACCCCTTTTCCCAAAAAAATGAAATTGAGAAAATGGTTCAAGAACTACTTAACAGAGGTGTTATCCTCCCTAGTACGAGCCCCTACTCTTCTCCTATGGTCATGGTCCTGAAGAAAGAAGGTTCTTGGCACATGTGTCATGACCTCCACGCCCTCAACAAACTCACCATTAAAGGCAAATTTCCCATTCCTGTCATTGATGACCTCTTGGATGAATTGAGTGGCACCCAGTTCTTTACTAAATTTGATCTTCGTTCTGGCTACCACTAGATCCATGTGAAAGAGGAATACATTCCTAAGACTGCCTTTAGAACACATGAAGGACACTATGAGTTTTTGGTCATGCCCTTTGGCTTGTGTAATGCCCCCTCCACCTTCCAAAGCCTCATGAATCATGTCTTTCGTCCTTTTCTCCGTCATTTTGTCTTAGTTTTCTTTGATGATATCCTCATCTATAGCAAAACCTGGACAGACCATATTGCTCATGTGGATCGAGTTCTCCATCTACTCTCTCAGCACCAACTTTTCCTGAAACAATCTAAATGTGCTTTTGGCGCCTCAAAAGTCAAGTACTTGGGTCATCTTGTTGGAAAGGACGGCATCAGGGTGGATCCTAAAAATATTGAAGTTATGCAAGACTGGCCTCACCCAAAGACTCTCAAAATCTTGCGTGGATTTCTAGGCTTAACAGGTTATTATCGCAATTTTGTTAAGAATTATGGAAAGATTGTGGCACCTCTCACTGCACACCTTAAAAAGAATTATTTCACTTGGACTCCAGTAGCTACTCAAGATTTTCAAACCTTAAATATGGCCATGTGCACCACTCCATTCCTGGCCCTTCCTGATTTCAAAAAGACCTTTGTCGTGGAATGCGATGCTTCAGGGAAAGGAATTGGCACTGTCCTTATGCAAGAGGGTCGGCCTTTGGCCTTTACCAGCAAACAATTGTCTGAACGAAATTTGGGCAAATCAATCTATGAAAAGGAAATGTTGGCTATTTTGCATGTCGTTGATCTGTGGCACCCTTATCTATTGGGGCAATGCTTCCAAATTAAGACAGATCATCAAAGCCTCAAGTATTTTCTGGACCAACGCATTTCCTCCCCAAAGCAATAAAAATGGGTGACTAAGCTCTTTGGATATGATTATGAGATCATTTACAAGAAAGGCAAAGACATTGTGGTTGTGAATGCACTTTCCCAAAAATATGAAGATGAAGGATCCCTTTTTTCTCTCTCCTTCATTGTACTAGATTGGCTCCAAGTCGTTCACCAGGAATGGCTACACAATCCCAAAAGTTCGCATCTGATACAAAAATTGCAGTCCAATTCTCCAGTTTCCCCAGGGTACTCTTAGCTCCATGATGAGCTTCGATACAAAGGCCGTTTGTATTTAAGTAAACAGTCAAAACTTAAATCCATGGTACTTTCTGAGCTTCATGCTACACCCACAGCTGGGCACTCCGGGTTTACCAAAACCTATGACAAGGTCAAATGTTCTTTTTTCTGGGATGGTATGAAACAAGACGTTCGTAATTTTGTAGCTGAATGTGATGTGTGTCAATGCAATAAGGGAAAAACAGTCAAATATACTGACACACTACAACCACTTCTGATTCCACCTGCTATTTGGAGGGATATCTCTATGGATTTTATTACAGGCTTACCTAAATCGGGAAATAAATTAGTCATCATTGTGGTAGTTGATCGCCTTTCCAAGTATGCTCATTTTTGTGCTCTTCAACACCTATTTACAGCATCCACGGTGGCTCAACTTTTCATGGATCAGGTCTTCAAGCTTCATGGCATGCCGCATTCTATTGTTTCTGATCGTGACCCAACTTTCACCAGCAATTTTTGGCAAGAACTGTTCAAGCTACAAGGCACCCAATTGCATCTCAGCACAACTTATCATCCACAGAATGATGGTCAAACTGAATTTGTCAACAAGTGTTTGGAAACATATTTGAGGTTTTTTGCATCGGAAAAGAAAAATCAGTGGGCTCAATGGTTACCCCTAGTTGAATGGTGGTACAACACTTCATACCATACAGCTACCTGCAGGACTCCTTTTGAAGCGGTATATGGACAAAATCCAGCTTCAGTTCTCTCATATTTACCAAGTGTCTCGAAGATCTAGGAGGTTGACCAAATGCTTACAATTGGAGAGACTATTCTCTGTACCCTCAAAGAGAATTTGGTCATGGACTAGAATCACATGAAGCAACAAGCAGATCAAGGTCGCTCTAAACGTCAATTTGCAGAAGGGGATCAGGTGTTTCTTCGACTGCAACCTTACAAGCAAAATTCCCTCAAGGCCGACCATTGTCAGAAGCCGGTGCCCAAATTTTATGGTCCTTATATCATTCTCAAGCATGTGGGACAGGTGGCCTATCAATTAGCTTTGCCCAGTGATTCTAAGATACATCTTGTTTTTCATGTTTCATGCTTAAAGAAGGTGATTGGAACTAAGTGCCAAACTCAAACCAACCTTCCCGAGTTGGATGAAGAAGGATCCATTTGTCTACAACCACAAAAAAATTTCGACCAGTGTGAGTGTCACCTGCATCAGCAAACCATCAAGGAAGTGTTGGTCCAGTTCAAAGATACAACTCCAGCAAATGCCACTTGGGAACTAGCTACCATTCTGCAGCAATTTCCACATCTCAAGCCTTGAGGACAAGGTTGTCTTTAAGGGGGAGGACATGTTAGGGACCTAACCCCCCATGTACATAGAAAAATATATTCGGATGTAATAAATGTCAATATTAATAAGGCCTTGCAATAAGGTAGAATAAGTCGAATGTAAGAAGACCTAATAGAAGCTTCTGCTTCTAGAAGGATCTTCCTCTAGATGGTTCTTTTGATAGACATATTTAGTATAAATAGGAGTCCAGGGTATGAGAACCCTATCTTGGATATTATTTTAATAGAGCTCTGCTCGACTGGAGGTTGCCCCCTCGAAGAGGCAAGTGAACATTGCTCTCAGAATCAAAGTGCTCTTTTTGGTGTTATTATGATATCATTTCAGTGTTGTTCTGGTTATATTGTTGTTTATCTGCCATTTCTAGCATTTTATTTCTGTTCTGCATACTTTTTATATCTAGAATATTACAGTATTAGGTAAATGGATGGAGGACAATCTACAGATGAGAAAACTGTTGGTGGGTGAGATGGCAGGCTAATGAAATTGTGAAGGCGCAGTCAACAGAACCGAGATGATATGACCTTGGAGTCCATTGGGAAAGTTAGCAATATGATGAGAAGAAGTATGGGGTTCATTCTCATACGTGCATAAGACTATCAGGACTCCCATCCCTAGGGGGTGAAATCAGCATGAGTGTCAAGTTGCCAAGGGGAACTATATATGGGACAACTCATGTGGGCGAGAGTGATACTGAGTGACAGTACCCAAAGGCGACAGAGGTAAAGGTACTACAAAGCTGGATGTAAGGACCCTAAAGGTAAATGTCAGAGGGTGTGACTGGGATATGCAATTGATTTACAGAGGGAATAATGACATTCCAGTGTCGAACGTATACCTAAAGGGGTTGTAATCTTGCGGAACAAATACTTGCACACATGAAAACCAAATACCTGACGTGAACAATATCTGATGATAAAGAACATATAATCGTTATTTGAAAAAAATGAACATGAGCATGCGTACCTGAATGTGACGTGAGAAAAATGATCCTCTGGGGCGTAGTGCATATGATGACCCAGGGAATGTGGATGTGCGGATGACAGGACCAAGATCCCGTGGCTGAGAATGGATCATAAAACGGAGGCTCTAGGCTTCTGTAACAGAGTGTGGAAGTTGGGAAAAAGGGGCTATATATGGTTGGTGGTCCCACAATGCCACCTCAGTTGTACCCTTCACTATTGTTGAGCTATCGAGAAAGCTTTGAGGAGATTTGGAGATTGCGGGAGCGTGAGGCTACTGATCCAAGAGTGGCGAGAGACAGGTTAGTGGTCTTATCTTTCTGTATGTTGTGAATTTCCTAGTATGTAGGTAGGGGTTGTACAAACGGTCGTACAAGGGGTTTTTGGGGTAGTATCCCACTAGTCCACAGGAAAAGGAGAAATACCCGCGCACATGTGCGCGGATATAATCCCTTTTCCTCTACATAATGTGTGGTTGTGTTTGACACACCCGCACATGCGGGCCCAGGGTTTGGGCAGACAGGCACGCATGACATACATGCTTGTCTAACTGGCAGTCGCACACTCATGTGTGATTGTTTCTCAGATAATTGCGCATTAGTGCGTAGCTATGCAAAGAACATGTGTGCGCATGTGTGCACATGTCTAGGTGAAAGGCGCACACTATGGGAAAGTCTAAGGGGTTGTAATTTTTGATATTTTGATGCTTTTTTCTGGATGATGAGGTTGATCAAGTGATTATGTGTGGATGCGGGTGATCAGCAAACTCTGATAGCATGATGTTGGTGCACTGGAGAGAGCGCGATCGGGACCATCTTTGGGAGGCAGTGAGAGTGCGGTTGGGTGTTCAAAGATACTTGGCAGCCTGCGGGATGCTCAAGTTCTTCGACTTCCCTCTGATATGATTGCAGGAGTTCCTGCTTCAGTATTTGATTGGGATGTGGAGCATGGATCTACAGTGCTTCATAGTTAGAGGGGAGCAGTTGACATTTTCGGCCATCGAGGATGTGTATTTCCTGAAGGGGCTCCCATTCCGTGGAATGGCCCTTCCTATCAATCCCTAGTTTTCAATGGAAGATCGAGTGGATGACTTGGCTGCTCGCCACTACACTAGGTCGAACCCTATGTCGAGTTCAGTCATCTGAATTGAGGCTATTGACAACCTCGTGATGGAGTGCATCACAGTGATGGTGGTGAGGATCTACGGATCCTTGGGGACTCATCGGATTACTGGGGGACAGCTAAGAGTAGTGGAGCAAGTCTTGGATGGGGACCTATTTGCATGGCGTGTGCTTCTGCACACCAAGATGATGGGACAGGTGAACCGGTGTCGACGAGCCGACTTCGGTGGCTTCGCATTTAGGTCCATTCTGGTGGCCTGTTCCTAGAGAGGGTGCCTATATTGCACCCGATAATTATGCTCGATCCCACGGAGCGACAAGATCTGTGACTAATGTGATGGGCCCATGTGGTAGCCCGACATGGAGGTGGGGAGGGTGGCCACTATTTCACGGCCACGATGGTGTGAGTGTGGAGACAGATGCCACTGGTGATTATGAGGTATCCATACATGGATATGGACTATCGTCACAACCCAGACATGATGTTGCCTCTTGGGGAGGACTGGGATCAACGAGATATGTTTTGGTATCATGGTTTTATGTTTTGTTATTTCGATAGATAGCATTAATTATATATTTATATATGGATGTTGGCATTATCTCTAGTGTTGTTTTCAATATGTGGGACCCCGAGGTCAAGAGGCGGAGGTGGTCGGGGAGCCAGCTCTTCGGGGGCCAGTGCGACCGGCGCCTACAAAACCGAGGGTGGGACAGGGGCGACGACAAGATGACGTTGGTGCTGGACCAGCGAGAGAGTTGCAGGAAAAGGCTACAGTGATGCTAGAGGACCTGCACCGATTATTAGAGCGGGTTCTATAGGGTGTATCGAAGGGTATGTGGGCCCACATCCAGGACGAGGAGGTCCTAGAGCAATGCATGGGAGTTTCGGCAAAGTGGCGGACCTTGATCTGTCGAGCAGCAGTGGGAGGGGTAGTAATGACTAGTTGGTTGCCTCCTAGACCTAGAGGGGCCCCAGCTAGTGGGGATCCTCCAGCTAACAGAGGACCTAGGGGGGAGCTCTAGGGGCACCGTGAGTGTCGGTTTTTGTATGTACGGGCTTGGGACCCATTTTTGTATAGGGTAGTTGATACCCATTTTTGTACTCATAGGGATGGGGAGATTCACTGGCCTACGGGAGATTGTACATGTATTTTTTGTAAACACTGGGGACCTTTTGATGATATATATATAAGGATATATTTTGGATTATTCATGTCTATATCTGTTATGTTTTTATGTTATGATGTATTTTCTATGTGTTGTAACAAATGTATGATGTGATGTATGAAATGATGTTTAATGTGATAAATGTCTATCTAATACTAGGTTAGCCATGTGATTTGCTACTTGATTAAGTTGTCTTGGAATATCTGTAAATGTGATTGAATCAAAGTTGCGATATAGGAGTCTAACTTGCAGGTATTTGCGAAAGAGGCAAGCATCATGAACATGATATACATTGTTGAGTTGCACGACGACAAGCTGGGAATCTAATAAAACGCTAAGGTGACAAATGTGGTGGTGACTGGACTCGGCGAGGAGACCAATGATGGCATCGTATTCATCTTGGTTGTTGGTGACCTAGCCCAAACATATGCCACTGGAGTGGAGAAAGACATGTGAGGGAATATAGAGGGCCCAAGTGGCCGAAGCGAGATTCTAGATCCAGCGGTTGGCACCGTCAGCGTGATCGATGTGGGAGGTTGAGGGATGATGCATCTATCAATAACACAGATGATAGATCATACATGAGGAGTGGTGGCAGAAAACAAGGCTTAAAAACTCTACAAATATGTACAAATAAAAGCCTAAGGTAGGATGGCTACGCTCAGGGGTAAAAATTCTCTAAGTACAACCCATTGACAGGTTCTTTGAGAGGGTAGCCTTCTGGAGAGGCCAATATGTAGGTGCCTTTAGTGAGGCAGTGTTGGAAGATGAAGGGTCCATGCTATAATGACTTGAATTCCCCATGGCTAAGAGTATCGTGAGTGATATCGTAGGCTAACACGAGATCACCTTTTTTGAATGAGTGAAGGTTGACATGGCGGTCGAAGGTGGATTTGGACCATTTTTTAGCTGCCTCATTGTTTTCTAATGAAGATAGACGAGCTTCATCAAGTGAATCTAAGGTCAATAGGCGCTTCTCCATTGGAGCAGTGTCAGGTAATAGCTCAGTGGCAGTGCATAACATGCTTCGATCCCATGGACGAGGTGGAACGGTTTAAAACCGGTGGCAGTTTTGATTGTCATGTGATAAGCACATAACGCGGAAAACAACATATGATGCCAGTTGGTCTTATGTTTGTTGACGGTACATTGTAGCATGGTTTTGAGGAATTTGTTGACAGCCTCGACCTGTCCGTTAGACTGAGGGTGATATGGGGAGGAAAACTCATGGGAGAAGCCTAACTTTGAGGAGAGTTCTGCAAATATCTCATTCTCAAAGTGCTTACCATGATCGGACACTAGCTGTAGTGGGACTCTAAACCAGGTAATGACGTGATTGAAGAAAAAATGCGTTGTTGTGTCAGCAGTGTTGTTAAATGTGGGCATGGATTCGGCCCATTTGGTAAAGTAATATACTACCACGGCAATGTACTTGTGTCCATTACTGGATGGAGGATGGCATGTCATGAAGTCTATGCCCCATTTGCAGAAGGGGTTGGCGGTGATGACTAGATGTAGAAGAGTTGGTGGTGCTCGTGCTTTGTTTGCATAAAGTTGGCATTTCTCGCATCACTTGACAATGTTGATGCAGTCATGAAATAGCATGGGCCAGAAGTACCCTGTTGTTAGGACCCAGAAATGTCCCTTTTTCACTATATCTTTTACCCTTTCAACCTTATCATTTCTATGCCAAATGCCTACTTTAATGTTGCCAAGACCCTTTTTCTCAAGGTATGAGTCATTAATCTTGCTTTGATATTCTTATTTACTTAACACGTTTGATTGGTAGTATTTCTCATATTTTACCCATAAATGTGCAACTAATGATCAAAATGTGTAGAACAACCAAGACTTGAAGAAAGATCGTTGTTGTTACACCAATTGTTATAGTTGTGCGCTAATATTGCATGTAAACTAATTATAAACTAAGTTGTGCGCTAATCTCCTCATACTAATTATAAACTAATTTTTGTTATGGAAATATTATCACATAATCATGTGAGTATGACAAGTGTCCATGTACATTAAATAAAGATTTTAACAATTTCCTATGTTGTTGCTTCTAAGAAGCGACTCTTTTCTAGAGTTATTATCCATTCTAACAAAATACATTCTAGAAAAGTATATGTATAATAAAATAATATTATAATAAGTACTTTATGATCATAATATCTAACATACCCCCCTTTTATCCAAAATTACATTGGAACAAATACCAAGTTCTACTTTGAACTTAATAAATTTGATCCTACCAAGTGGTTTTGTGAAAATATCGGAGATTTGATCTTCTGAAGGACAATTTACCTGTTTGATGACTCCCTTTGCGATGAGTGTCCTGGTGTAATGATACTTTGTGTCAACATGCTTTGTTTTGGAATGGAAAACTATATTTGTAGAAAGTTTAATGGTTGAATGACTATCAACTAACAATGAAGCAGCTTCTATTTGAGAAATTCCCAAATCCTGTAAAACTCTGTGTAAACAAACTATCTCACATGTTGCTTACCATGTTGATTATATTTTTCTTCTGCTAAATAATTTTCCACTGTAGTCTACTTCTTGAAAATCTACTAAATTGTCGTTGATCCCATATTCATTAAGTAACATGATGTTGATGCCCTACCATCAGCATTTCCAGCAAAATATTCATTTGAATATCCAACAAGTACAATTTTTTTTCTTCATGTATAGAAGACCAAAATCTTTCATACCTTGAATATATATGAGAACTTGTTTCGTTGCATTCCAGTGGCTTTCCCTTGGTTTATGCATAAATATTGAGAGAATACTAACTGCATATGATAAATCTGGATGAGTGTTTGTCAAGTAGATTAAGCTTCCAATTAATTGCATGTAACTAGTGTTGTTTACCGATTCCTTCCCTTCAAATTACGAAAGTTTTAAGTTTTTCACAATTGGGGTGAGAACGTATTTGCAATCTGTCATGCCAAATATTTTTAGTAGCTCAGATGCATACTTACATTGACTAATGAAAATGCTATTGGAATGTTGGAATACTTCAACTCCGGCATAGTAGTGAAGTAATCATAGATATGTCATCTTGAATACATCCTTCAATTCCTTATTTACCTATAAAATATGATCAATTTTATTGCCAATAATGATCAATTCATCCACATACATTACTAAAATCACCATATTTTTACCCTGTAGGTACACATATAAGGTATCATCAAATTCACTTCGCTTAAATCCAAATTTGTGAAGGTACTCATCCATTTTAGCATACCAAGCTCTAGGAGCTTGTTTCAATCCATACAACGTGATCAACTTACAAACTTTTCGTTCCTATCCCTCGAGATCAAAACCAATAGGTTGAGTCATTAAACTTCTTATTTCAATTCTCCATTTAGGAAGGAACTTTTAACATCCATTTGATGTACTTTTCATCCCTTTCAAGCTGACAAAGCAATTACCATCCTGATTTTATTCCACTTTTCCATAGGCGCAAAAGTTTCGTCATAGTCAATCCCTTCATGTTGTGGAAAACCCTTGACTACAAGTCTTGATTTATATTTTTCTATCATTATGTTTGGCTTATACTTGATTCTGTAAACCCATTTGCATCCGATGGGTTTAACATCTTGAGGACAATCAATAAGTTTCCAAGTATTATTTTCCATCACTCATTGATATTCATCAATCATTTCCTTTTTCCATTATTCATGTTTTACCACCTCTTTGAAAGTTGAGGGATTAGGAAAATCATTTGTTACTATGGAAAAAATTTCATCTTCACTAGTTGAACTTCATATCCCTGTTTTATTTTTTTCATCGGGCCTGACTGTCAGAAAAATGGCTTAGGTTGATGGACAGTTGGTATGGATTGTTTGTTGTCATTGATGTCAACCATTGGAGAGTGATATTGTATATTTATGTCAACCATTGGAGAGTGATATTATATATTGATGCCAACCCTTAGTGATTGATGTCAACCCTTGGAGAAGTCTGGTAGCACAAAGGTATGGGTAAGGGACCCAAGTTTGTTTGAAGTATAAAGGCATGAATATCAATGTATATGTAGGTAATACTATTCTATATGGATAGTTCATGTCATGTCATTTCCGGTGATATGTGGAACGTCACATAACTCCTCACGGTTAGAGAGTTATGGTCGTGTGAATTTGGAGAACCCTCATGAGTTATATAGAAGCCCCTAGAAGGTCAAAGATGTCAAATTACTCTAGAAACTCCTAGAAGAAGTTGACTTGTCAAAGTGGGTGAAACTAGGAGTTAATCGTGGGTATAGTTGTTGCATTAAGAAAATAATTAAAAATAAATTAGTTGCAACAAAAAGTTGTGAGTTTGGTAATTATGGTAAAGTAGTTGTGATGAGAAGATTGAATAGTCAAAGTGGTTGACCAAGAAATAAATTAAATAACAAAGTGGTTGCAACAAGAATTTAGTTAAGGGAAAAGAAGCTATGAATTGAATAATTATATAAAAGTTAGTTGCAACAAGAAGTTTTGAGGAAAGAGAAATTATTTAAATAATAAAGTAGTCAAAGTGGTTGCAAAGATAAATTATTTAAATAATATAGTGGTTGCAACAAGAAGTGGTTAAGTGGATAATTTGGTTAAGTGGACAAAGTGGCTAAGTGAACAAGTTGGTTAAGTGGACAAAGTGGCTAAGTGGACAAAGTGGTTAAGTGGATACTTCTAGAGGAAGCTACTTGGAGAGTATAAATAAGAGAGAAAGGGTCTCCCATAAGTATCCATTGAGCATATTGAATATCTACAAGTGACTGAGGTAACCAAAGGATATCTAAGGAGAATTTCAGAGGGAAGGTGAAGTAAACAAGGCCGAAATTCAAGGGAGGATAAAGTCTTTTGATGATGCTTTCTAAGGTATGTTATTTAGAGGCCATCTAACCATTTTGCAATAATTTTTTTTATACAATGATTCATACAGCGAAATATGGAGGCTGTTGAGAAAGCATATCCAAGTAATTGTGATAAAAATTTCAGCTTGTGGGTCATTTTATTTTGGGAGTTAGTCTCCATGGAAAATAGGGTTTGCGGCTAGTCCTGAAACTAGTCTAAAACAGGTGTTTCGGGTAAAAACGTCATAAATTATTCATAACATATCCAAATTTAATAAGACAAAATGTATTGGTTAGAGTAAATTTTGTTGTATTATGTGTAGAATTTTCAGATCCATACAAAAAATATTCCATGTGGGGAACTCTCTACAATTTCGCTCTCTAGTACAAGCCAGAATTCAACAAGGTCTGCCATTTTTTCTATAACGCCTTTTCTGAGAGGTTCTAAGTAGTGAAACCTGATGCAGGATCCCTCCCTCCTAGGGGTTGCGTGACCTCTTGATCAAGGATCTTCAATTCACTGAGTCGAATCATCTTTTTGGGTCTCTGCTAGACCCTGAAATTGATTCACACAAGTGCCCTTTTTGTTACCCACACAAGCTCGACTCACCTACAGAGCCTTTTCCTGACGCTTCTGGTAACACTGAGTGGTGAGCGCTAGCTCCTATTCTAGGCCCTTCTCCTTATGACCATGGGATATGACCTCCGGCTATCCCCCTTCACGACTTCAAGCTTTGGCGAGTTCTCGTGCCTTCACACTCCAATTCCTCCGAAGTGACTTTTTCTCCAGAGTGAATCTACACTCTCTACGTGTCCCTTCGTTCATCAACACCTCCTGTTGACTCCGACCTTCGAGACTTTCAGCTTCACTAATCTCGCTTTCCTCCGAAGTACTCTTCTCTTGGAGCACACAGATCCCTGCCGCATGTCCTTCCTGGATCCAACGGTCTAGATCTCTTTGCCTTTGCGACGTCGCAAAAATCACTTATGTTCCACGCAAATCTTCTGGAGTTTTACCTCCTAGACTTTCCAATCTACTTCCACGTATCCTCCTCAAAACTGAGGACTTATATTTACTTCGCAGCTTCGGGACTTTGATGACCCTACTCCTTGAATACCTTCAAACCTCTGAACACACGAAGCACTGAAGTATTCAAAGACTATCCTCCGTGCAGCTTCCCCAGATCTCACGGTCTGGAAAGATCTCAATTCCTCCGAATGGGTCTTGCTCGTTGATTAGGAAATTTTCAGTGGGCTCCTCCCCACTGAATAATTTCCACCTGCTCTCTCTTATAAGCTTGTTCCTTCTCAAAACTTTGAGCTTCTCTTGGGTGTTTCTTCGATACTTACTCCTTGAGCCTTTTCAAGAAGACTTCTTTGACACTTAGCCAAATTCGACCCTACGCACACCTTGCAACAGGCTTCTTTCACTAAGACCCTTTGTGGGTGACTATGTACTCCTTGCAAAGTTCCTACATGACTCAATTGTTCCTCTTGAACAATGTGGCTTTGAGCATTTTTCTGCCTACGCACACCTTACATAGTTCTTTTGCACTCTTTACAAATAACTTCACACTATCCCTCCTGAGCTTCTGAGTCAAAACAGACTCTGTCAATGCACTCCTTGCATATAAAGCTCCACGTTGTCTCTTATGAGCTTCTGAGTCGAACTAGACTCTGTCAACGCACTCCTTGCATAATATCGTAGAAGAGAAAAAATTGAAACTTATCTAATACTCATAGATTCATACATTCAACCTTGTAAAGAATTCATAACATAAGAACAAGTAATAACAAATAATTGCAATTAAATAGAAAGCCTACCATTCATTCAGATAGACACAGTAACAACAACACCAACATTTGGATCAACGCTTCTTTCTTATATTCATTCAAATGGTATGTACATAGGCTCATACAATTCGACAAGTTTCAACAGTCTTCAATTGCAATAATCTTTAACTACAATACTCTTCAGCAACTTTGTGCAACTACTTCCAAATAACTCCCAACATCTCTCAGAATAACCTTCAACAACCCTCAGTAATAACCTTTAGCAGCCTTATTTGGGCAACAATACATATATTTATACAAGAAAGGCTCATAGATCTTTTTCCCTCCGACTACCTTAGTGCTATCCTATCAAATTAAAATATTTCAACTACTAAGGCTTATTACAATAAATGATTGGTACAGACAAATAAGAGTGAATGCTTCAGATCTGTATTGTCATTAACTACATTAAAGAAAAATAAAATCCCCATCCATCTCACGTGATGGTTCAACCTCCTATCATTTAAGATCTTCTTTAATTACAATCTTTTCAAGATATTTACATGACATGTCATCTCTAAATTTAGAATCACTTCAAAATGCGCGTTGGGGAACTGAGTTGTCCTCCACTTGCGATTTGATGATGATGCTCCTGCATCATACTCGTCTGGAAAAAAATTCATGGACTCCTTTCCATGACCTCCTGCATTGACTTTCCATGCTTCTGAATATTTGCTTCATTTACCCAACTGGCATCTTCTATTGGGTAGCCTTTCCACTTTACCAAATACTCAAAATAGGTTTTCCTCTTGGTCTTCTTACCAATCCTTTGATCTATGATCTTCTCAATCTGTAGCTTTTCCACTACAGACATTTGCTTCTCCCACTGGATCTCTTTTCGATATTTTGACCATTTGGTGTCATCTTCCCTATAAGGATACAGGTCTGAAATGTTTAATATGGGCGATATTCCCACACCTTTTGGCAACTCTATCTCATAAGCATTTGCATCAAATTTCCTTAGGATCTTACACGGTCCTATCTTCTTCAACTTTAGTTTGTTATATGTTCCCCTTTGGAACCTTTCCTTCCTAAGATGTGCCAGAACTTGATCTCCCACTTCAAATTGAAGTTCTCTCCTATATTGATCAACTATGCGTTTATATTCTCTTTTGTTGTTTTTCAACTGCTCTTTGATCTAATTATGAAGCTTTTTCATTTCTATAGCGAAGTCTTATGCTCCCGCGCTTCCAAATTCATTCTGCTCCAAATATCTCAACTATGATACTCTTGTGGGGCTCATCCCATATACTATATGGAATGGACTCTTCCTTGTACTCTTGTTTGGTGAGTCATTGTATGCGAACTCTGCTTGTGACAGAATCTGATCCCACTGGCTATGATGTTCAATGACCAAACTCCTCAGCAAATTTCCTAAACTCTGATTTACCACATCAGTCTATCCATCTGTTTGAGGGTGATATGTTGAACTAAAGTACAGTTCTATCCCCAGCTTCTTCCACAATGTCCTCCAGAAATGACCAACAAATTTAGAGTCCCTATCTGAGACAATACTCTTGGGCAACCCATGAAGTCTCACAACTTCCTTGAAAAATAGATTTGCAATATGTGTTGCATCACTAGTTTTATGGCATGGGATAAAGTGTGTCATCTTTGAGAATCTATCAACTACAAAAAATATGGAATCGCTTCCCCTTTGTGTTCTTGGAAATCCCAACACAAAATCCATGCTTACTACATCCCAAGGCCTATCTGGAATAGGCAATGGTTGATATAATCCAGTGTTTTGTTCTTTTCCTTTTGCATACTGGAAAATATTACATATGTTTACAAATTTCTCCACTTCTGCTCTCATACCTAGCCAATAGTATGAACATTTCAACTGTGCAAATGTCTTGTCATCGCCAAAATTTCCTGCTAGACCTCCACTATGTTTTTCCTTCAACAGATTATCTCTCATCGAACACTTTGGTATGCACAACTGGCTACCTTTAAACAACAATCCATCTTGAATCAGATACTTTGTTCACGGACTTCTGTCTCTGATCACGGGATTTTCACATGCTTCATATGCCTATTTAAAATCTGGATCATCATAATACATCTCCTTAAGGTGTTCAAACCCTAAGGTTTTCACTTGGAATTCCTCCAGAATCAGACACCTCCTGCTCAATGCATCAACAACTTTGTTAGCGTTACCAAAATTATATTTAATGACAAAAGTGAAATTTTGCAAAAACTGTATCCACTTAGCATGTATTTGATTTAACTTCTCCTGTCTGGTTATGAACTGTAAAGCCTGATTATCGTTATACAAAACAAATTATTTTGGAACAAGGTAGTGTCTCCATTTCTTTAAAGCTTGGATTACTGCATAAAATTATTTATCATATGTGGAGTACTTCCTCTTGGTGTCATTCAACTTCTCACTGAAATATGCAACAAGCCTATTATCTTGTCTTAAGACTGCTCCAATTGCTATTCCACTAACATCACATCATACTTGAAACGTCTTTCTGAAATCTAGCAAGACCAAAATCGGTCGTTCTTGTTAATTTTTCAAAATCCCAACCCAGTTTCAGTCTCATTGATTTTTCAGTCAAATTTAAATGCCAAACTCAGTTTCAGCACTGTTTCAGCATATGTTACAGCTCTGTGTTTCAGCATATACTCACAGCGGTGTTTCAGCATCTACTCAGCACTGTGTTTCGGCATCTGTTACAGCACTATGTTTCAGCATCTGTTACAGCACTGTGTTTCAGCATCTATTACAGCACTGTGTTTCAGCATATACTCACAGCGGTGTTTCAGCATATGACTCAGCACTGTGTTTCACCATATACTCACAGCGGTGTTTCATCATCTACTCACACTGTGTTTCAGCATATACTCACAGCGGTGTTTCAGCAT
>ML789530.1:144418-176512 GCA_009831015.1 Picea engelmannii | reverse complement strand
CATATAAAAAAAACTTAACAGAAAATAAATTTCAGAACTGAAACATGAAGATTTTGAACATCGTTTTCAACGCAGAAATAAAATATCAGCAATATGCAAAACTCAGAAAATATAGACACAAAGATATTCGGTCTAACTTCGACACGGGAAAAACCCACAAGGGGAAAACCAGTTAGAGAGGGCTTTGTATTATTTATGAGCTTCTGAGAAATTCTTTTACAGCATATTCATCTTCGGATGTTTACACAAACTTATCTGGACATTCCTGTAGCTTTGCTCCTCAATTTCTGAACCAGAAATTCGTACAACTGTACGGCAATTAACAATGTATGGACTGTCACGAAATTCGTGCCAAAACTCTGCTAAGATTCAATTTCTGTGCCACTCAATGTTATTCGGCAGCCTTGGAATGCATGCCAATACTCCTAGAAATTTCTGTTGTTGTCTCTTTTCTTCAGCTTGACCTCTCTCTTTCTCTCTCTTGTTCTCTCAACAAGAATGCTTCAGCTTCCCTTGCTCTTGGCATCTCACCAAGAGTCTCTTGCTCTCTCAACAAGACTGCTGCTGCATCAACTTTTTTCTAAGAATGGGTGCGCCCACTTGCCTTAATCAACTTCATGAGGGAAGGTGAGGAGTTTTCTAATCTAACGGCTGAGATTAGATTAGATGGGTGGCTGAGATTTGGTGTCTCTTCACTCACCCTCACTTTAATCATAAAGTTATCTTTTAATTTGCATCTCACAAATTAATTTGACTAAGACCCACATTCGGCAATTTCTCCCCTTAGGCGCCAAGGGAAGAGAAACACTTGCCTTGGTACTTTATTTTAATTAAAAATTTAACAGTTCTGTTATCTTCTCCTTTAATATCCTGAAGCTTTTCTCAACTTCTTCTATCCACTTAAAATACTTGTGTCTCTTTTTCATTGTATCTAATATTGTTGCACAAATACCACTGAAATTTCTAATGAACTTCTGATAGAAACTTGTTAATCCATGGAAGCTTCTCACCTAGAATATGCTTCTTGGTGATGGCCATTATCTGATTGCTCTCACCTTTTATGGATCCATCTTCAATTCATTTGAAGAGATTACAAAACCCAAGTAATTGAGTTTTGTCTTCATAAAATATGATTTATTCAGATTTATCAACAGCTTCTCCCACTGCAACCTTCCCATCACTAATGTTAAGTGTCTCAAATGCTCTTCTTCAGTTTTACTGAAGACTAATATATCATCCAGATATACAATCACAAACTTACCAATAAAATATTTCAATACCTCATTCATCAACCTCATAAAATTACTTGGGGTGTTTGTCAAGACAAATGGCATAACAAGCCACTCATACAACCCTTCATTCGTTTTGAAAGTTATTTTCCACTCATCACCTTCTCTCATCCTTATCTGGTAATATCCACTTTTCAAGCCTATATTCGAAAAATAGATTGCTCCGCTCAAACAATCCATTAAGTCATCCATCCTCGACCAAGGAAATATGTACCTGATGGTGTTTTTGTTTATGGCTCTTGAGTCTGTACACATTCTCCATCCTCCATATTTTTTCGGACTCAACATAGTTGGTAGTGTGCATGGACTCAAGCTTTCTCTAACTAAACCTGTTAGCAATTTTTCCTGTCTCGGGATTAGGCGTACCCAGGCCTGCAGTTTGCACGTGAAGCACCTGAGCATATCCCAAGAGAATCCCATTTTGTAGCAGCAAGTCAAGCGAACGGGCGAAGTTTTGTCTTCAGCAATCGAGAACCATCCTCAAAGCAAATCGACGGTCAGAATCTTAAAGAGGAGATTGAAGAAATCTCGTTGGCCGTTAGATCTCTAGAATTTGTGTCGAGGTTAACCCCTAGCATGCAGAGGAGGACAATCGGAGTTTCGAAGGCAAGAAAATCTTGCATGTAGGTATCGCGATCCGCGATTTCCTGACTGGATCAGAACCAGGGATACATACCGAGAGATCCCGCAAAGTTGGGGATCGAGGAACTGAAAGTCCCGTGCACATGACAATGGGAATCGCGACATCCCAATATGCAATTTCCCGATGGAATTAAGGACCATAGTGCGAGACAGGTGTCAGAAGATCAATCCTTGTAGGGAGTTAACGCCAAGTGGCATCGGCATATTGCGAGCTCGGAGGTTCGTAAGTTGGAGCTGCAAAGATTTGTGTCCGGAGTTGCGAGCTCGCGAGAAGCGATGTCTCGGCAACCGCCAGTTAGCATGTGGGACCGCAAGTGGAAGACAGGTGTCAAGTTTTCACGATGGGGGATGGACCGTTGACATGTCAATGGCCATGAGCCATCGGCAATCGAAGAATCGGGAGTCCTGGGGACTTGTGTATCGAGACATCAAAAGCGCCAAAGCCCCGACAGAGGTTCGGCTCAGGCCATATAAAAGGTGGTCGCATGGATCATAGTATAGCCAGGAGGGATAATCTGTACACGCGCTCATCGGAGAATCGGTGATCGGGAATTCAAAGGGTCAAGAACTCTTGACAATGGAGAGCGCAAAACAGTGAAACCCGATACAAAGTTAAGAAAAGGTCTTGGTGAAGTTCGGGAGATCGTGAGGAAAGGAGAAAGAGGGTGGGTGAAGCCTCGCATCACCCATTTATTGCAGACTATGGAGGACATAATGAAATTGACCAAGGAAGGTCCCTTGTACCGATTCTCTCCAAGAAAGCCACGTCGAGCCTCCAACTCACCAAGAAAACCTGCACACGCCAGTTCAATATTCAAAGGGCTCGGCTACCCCCTGGCGCGAGCCATGCTGAATTAAAGAGGCACACGACGGGGGAGCAGAGGGCGGATTTGATTGAGGTAGACCAAGGGCCCATTCTGATAGAGAAGCTCCTCAACGATAAGCATTGAATTCATGATATGATCGCGCCTTCAGCGCCTGAGTCAGTTCCAAGTATATGTAGGCATTTTTGCCATTTTTGTAAGCATCGATGGTAGAGCAGAGCTCTCGGCTGTAAAGTTTAACAGATATTCTAGTGTTGTTGGATATGCATCTGTATATGAGATATCTTGTTATATGACAGACAGTTTTCCTTTTCCGTCTATGTTTCGTCTAAAACCATAGGGTTCATGATCGAATGTTTCGCATGAATTAGTACAGTTGTGTTATGACAAATGATTTGTTGCTGCATTACCGTCTCTGCTGGTTTCCTGCATTTGGGTGTAAGAAGATCTTTCCTTCAGATGTTTCCTCTCACAGTCTGTTAGAAACCTGTTGTTTATGACAGACTTTTTCTTCCCTTTTATATAATCCTCCGTCTGCTCACCCTTTACTACGACTCACTGTCTGGAGTTTATAAAGACCTCACTCACTTGCGTATGCCTCGCCTAGTTTGGAGTTGAATGATATCGTTTTGAGTTGGCTTCCATTCGGTCACCCCATATATAAACAAACCGTGACATAAAACTAATGGGCGTCGGGCTCTTCTCCTGATAGCAATCCAGGAGTGACTTCCGTCGCCAACATTTCTGGCGCCGTTGTCGGGGACGAAATTGAAAATTTTCCCTGGGCAGAACGACAACAATCAGCTGATTCTGAAGGTGCATCAGATATCAGAACTATTGAGATTGTTGTTATGCACTTGGCGACTCCACTGTGACGACTCCACTGGGGAGAACCTGCTCTATTAATTGTGGCTTTCAGAGGCAGACATACGCGGTCTCATCCACTGCTGCCTCTAGCTACGCCTGAAATGGATCTGGAGGCGGTGCTCAGAAAGGGAAAAGCCCCTGAAGAAGGAGCTTCTACCGCTGAACCAGGTAATCCACCATCTTTTTCTGTAGAAACTCCATTTTCTTCTCCTTGACTTCCCAACAGGCCTGTCTCTGCAGTTTCCCGTTTCCTAAATTTTGGGAGTGTTCCTGTTGAGTTTTCCTCTCCGGGTCTGGTATCGGAGGGACGCGACCTTGTCACTCCCATCTCCCCTGAAACTGTACCTTGGCGTTGGGTCAGGACCATTGAAGATCTCCCCACTCCTATCTTTACTACTCCTGCACAAGGAGGAGCACCTGCTAACTTAAGCTCGTTAGTTTCCTCCTTGAACCCGCTTTTGTTTCCCACTCCACTTCGAGACTCATTTCCCGTAACCCCTTCGCGAACTCCTTCTCCTCCAAGTTCTCTACCACCTAATATTCCTATGGCTGGTGCTAACCCCCCTATGACCAGAATGGAAGCTATTATAGCCGCTAGGTATGCTCCCCTTGTGTTACCTCAGCCCCTCAATGCCCTCCCGGCAGACGGTTACCTCAAGCAACTACCCAAGTTCACGGGTGATGGGGACGTAACTACAGATGAACACCTAGAAGCTTTCTACAGTTTCACAGATGATAATGTCATCATGCATGCAGACGTATGGATGAGGATTTTTGTCCATAGCCTCCAAGGTGAGGCTAGAAAATGGTTCAAGGCCCTGCCTCCTGGATCCATTGATGGGATTGAAGCATTAGACAATGCCTTTTTGAGACAATGGGGAGATAAAAAGGATTTCATGTATTACATGACGGAGTTTGGGTCATTGGAGAGAAAGGAAGGAGAGTTTGTCTCCGACTTCTCCAAGAGATTTAATAAAATGTACAACAGGATCCCCGCTGAGATAAAGCCCTCTGAATCCTCTGCTAGGATCACTTACTCCAGCGCTTTTGATCCGGATTTCTACCTGCTGCTGAGGGAGAGAAGAGTTGTTACGCTGGCCCTCATGCAGGATGCTGCCATGGAGGTAGAATCTAACATATTGGTTCTCAACCGACTCAGGAATGCAGGTGATAGAAGTACATCCAAGAGCAGGCCTGAAGCTCCCTCATCCAGTTCCTCTCCCCTGCCCTATCAGACAGATGAGACAGCTAGAACACTAAAATCACTTGTTGCCAAGGTAGAAAGGTTGGAATTAGAAGGGAAGCCCATGTACAGAAATCCCCATAACACTGATAATAGAGGTTTTAGACGGCCTGCTAATAATATGCCTCAGGCTTTCCCGAGGGAACAAAGAGGAAAGGACACAGAAGATCAAAGGGTTCAAACCCCCCTCCAAAACAACTTAGTTGGTCATGAGGAAGGAGAGGAGATAGACGAGTTTGGCCTCGAAATTCACAGTGTTGAGGAAGCTCCTCCTTTTCCCCATTTGACTCGGTCTGCATATGAAAAATCCCTGATGAACATTCAAATCCATGAGCTAGGTAAAGGGGAAAGGGCCGGCCACACCTCTAACAGATATAATCTCAGGTCGAAAAGGAAAGAAGGAGAATTTGACAGCCCAGACCAGCCCCTCATAGCAGAAAGACCTACTAAAGCTGCAGCAGCCGCTACTAAAGATAAAAGAGCTCAGAGTGCTTTTCCAGCAGCCAAAGAACCCATCACCGAGGTAAGGGAAGCTCCTAAGCCAATTCCATCCTTTAATTTCAAACATGAAATTCAAAAAATCAGGATTCCCGTCCCCCTCTCAGAGCTAGTAAAAAATGAAGATTTTAAAAGATCCCTCTCCAGGTTGCTACAATCCGAGTCTCCCCAGCCTCCCTCTGACTCAGTAAACCTCCAAGATGAAAAGCCAGTCGTCGTCTTAGGCCGCATGGTAGAAGACAGAGATGACTCATCCCCCCCCTTCTACACGTCCCTGAACATACATGATAAAGTACTGCATAACTGCCTCATGGATTCAGGAGCCTCCCATAACCTTATGCCCAAGGTAGTCATGGAAGAATTGTGACTGGAGGTGACAAGAACTTATCATGATTTGTATTCTTTCGATTCAAGGAGAGTGCAGTGTTTAGGAGTCATCAAAGACCTGGTGGTTTCCCTGTTTCAGTTGCCCATGAAAAGCGTGGTTATGGATATTGTGGTAGTCGACATTCCCCCCAAATTCGGTATGTTGTTGTCTAGATCGTGGATCAAAAAGCTTGGGGGGACACTACAGATGGATCTCACATATGCCACCATTCCGGTCTTCGGAGGGGAACAAAGAAGGTTATACAGAGAAGCTCAGTTAGCCTATATTGTCAGTGATGAGGCAGACCCTACCAATCACCCCATCTTTGCACTTGACACCGACTTGGGGTCTAGTTTGTTGCAGCTTACCGATGCCCCTGAAAGATCTTTACAAATCAAATAACATCCCAGCCTTGATCATCCGATTTCCCCTCAAAGCTCTTCTTTGTGGAAGATGTTTTTTGACGGAGCTTCTTCTAGCGAAGGAGCTGGCGCTGGAGTGGTTTTCATATCACCTTGTCAAGAAGTCATATCCCTGTCATACAAGCTGGAGTTCGAAGTCACCAATAACGTGGCAGAGTATGAAGCTCTTGTTCTGGGTATGAGGGCCGCAAAGGAAATGGGGATTGAAGAAATAACAATATTCGGAGATGCTGAGTTGATTATTCAGCAGATAAGGAATGCTTATCGTGCCCATAATTCCCGGCTCAGGAATTATCGAAATGAAGTATGGGACCTTATTGATAATTTATTTTTGGCTTTTAACATTTCTTTCATCCCGAGGGGAGAAAATACTTTGGCCGATTCTTTAGCTGTCTCAGCCAGTTTGCTCAAATTTCCTCTGCCGCCTAGGATAAAAAATGATGTGTATATAAGATATAGGCCTTCGGTGCCGGACAATGTCAAGCATTGGAAGGTGTTCGAAGACGATTCTGAACTTGAAAGGTTTCTCCAATCACTAGATGAATTTTATGCATTGCATATTGACCAAGATCCTGATTTGGAAGGCAACTCTCGTCCTGAGGAGTTTTTAAATAAAATCGCTAATCATCAGATCATTCAGCTGCCTAGTAATCACATTCCTAGGGGACTTGTCCCTTTATAAAGATTGTTCGACGGGAATGATGTGCCAGTAAAGGGAAAGATTTCAAATGAAGATACCGAGACAACCGAATGTAACATTGGTTCATAGGAGAAGCCCAGGTTCGTCAAATTGTCAAGCAGTTTGACCGGGGAACAAAAGGCCGAATATACTAAGTTGCTAAAGGAGTTCGCTGATGTGTTTGCATGGACGTATGAAGACCTCAAGACCTACGACACATCTGTCATTGAGCACAAGATCCCACTAAAGGAAGAGGCTAGACCATTCAGACAGAAGTTGAGACAGATAAATCCCATGTTGCTACCTGTCATGGAGAAAGAAGTGAAGAAATTGTTAGATGCCCAAATTATTGTCCCCTTGATATATTTTGAGTGGGTGGCCAATTTGGTCCTAGTAAGAAAGAAGAGTGGAGAAATCAGACTCTGTGTTGATTTCAGGAATCTCAACAGAAGTTCAAAGAAAGACAATTACCCCATGCCTAAGATGGAACATATATTGCAGAGGGTAATTGGGGCCTCTACGATATCCATGATCGATGGGTTTTCTGGCTATAATCAGATATCGGTCATGCTTGAAGACAGGGAGAAGACAGCCTTCACCACTCCTTGGGGTACATTCATGTATGCCAAAATGCCTTTCGGATTGATGAACGCAGGAGCAACATTTCAACGAGCTATGGATATAGTGTTCATAGGGGAGAAGGACCAGTTTGTGGTAATCTATCTGGATGATATCACAGTCTTCTCCAAGACAGACAAGGAGCACTGCTACCACTTGAAAAAGGTCTTCATGAAGTGTCGTAGGTATGGCTTATCCTTAAACCCCAAGAAATCATTGTTTGCTATGAAGGAGGGGAAATTGTTAGGACATATAGTATCGGCAGTAGGGGTGAGAATTGATCCCAGCAGGGTGGAGGCAATTCAATCCTTGTCACTTCCCAGGTCTAAAAAAGAGGTTCAGGCCTTTTTGGGGAAAAATAATTTTCTAAGGAGGTTTGTCTCGAATTTTTTCGAGCTAGTGAAACACATCACGGCCATGCTCAGGAAGGGAAGCGAAGTGAAATGGACCGCTGAACCCAGGGAATCTTTTGACCGGATTAAAAGGGCATTGACTGAGGCACATATGCTTATCAGTCCTGACTATTCCAAAGAGTTCCTAATTTTCTCCTTTGCTTCTTTTGATACAGTGGCGGCGGTCTTATTGCAGAAAAATGAGGAAGGGCATGAACAGCCCATCGCCTTCTTCGGCAGGGCATTAAGAGACGCAGAACTCCAGTATGAGATCATGGAAAAGCAGTCTTATGCATTGGTGAAATATCTCAAAGCTTTCAGAGTCTATGTCTTGCACTCAAGGATCATTGCATATGTCCCCACAGCCTCTGTGAAGGACATTCTTATACAGCCTGACATGGATGGGAAAAGAGGTAAGTGGATCGCCAAGATTCTAGAATTTGATCTAGAAATTAAGCCCACCAAGTTGATAAAGGGACAGGGCTTAGACAAACTACTAGTTGAATCTAATTGCAAAGCCTTGGGGATTAACTTCGTCAATGCGCAAGCTGAGTCATCCAACAAGCATTTTTAGGGCACCTTACCACTAGCAGCTTGCGACTGGTACAAGGATATCTTGTATTTTTTGCAAGAATTGAAGCCTCCTGATGGATTGGGAAAAAGCAAGGCGAGAGTTCTAAAGCTAAAGGCAGTCAAATATTGCCTCATTGACCAAACCCTGTATTGGAAAGACCCCCTAGGGTTATTATTAATATGCCTGGATCCGCAAGAGGCCCAGAAGGTTATGTTTGATTTCCATAGCGGTCTCTGCGGAGGTCATCATTTCTGGAAGACCACAGCTCACAAGGTCCTCCGGGCTGGGTACTATTGGGCCACTTTATTCCCTGACGTCTGCAGAGAAATTAGAGCTTGCATCAAATGCTAGAGGTTCTCAGGAAAGCAGCAGCTCGAATCTCTGCCATTAAAGCCTGTAGTAGTTTCAACGTCGTTTCAGCAGTGGGGGTTGGACTTCATCGGAGAGATTCATCCTCCCTCAAGTGGCCAGCACAGATGGATCCTCACTGCGACAGATTACTTCACCAAGTGGATAGAGGTTGTCCCCACCCGAAGCACTTCTCACAAAGTAATTATCAGCCTCCTAGAGGATATCATGGCTAGATTTGGTTGCCCTAGCAGAATTGTCACTGATAATGCCGCCCCCTTCAGATCTGAGCCTCTGGTCAAGTTTTGTGAACAGTTTGAGATTTCACTGATCCACTCTACCCCCTATTATCCTCAGGGAAATGGACTGGCGGAATCCTCCAATAAAGGTTTGATCAAGCTCATTAAAAGATTATTGGAAGACAATAAAAGGGCCTGGGATGCAAAACTCAAATTCGCTCTGTGGGCTGACCGAGTGACAACAAAGAAGTCCCTAGGCATTTCACCCTTCCAACTTGTTTACGGGACAGAGGTCGTTTTCCCTACTCAGCTCGCCTTACCTGTGGCAAAATTCCTCCAGGACCTTGAGGAGGAGCCTGACCATATGGTCAGAAGGATTCATCAGATGGTGGAAGTGCAACAAACCAGGGAACAGGTCATGAACAGGGCCCACGATCATCAGCAAAAGATCAAGCAGGCTTTTGATAGAAGGGTCAAGAAAAAGGAGTTCGAGGTCGAGGACTTGGTATTTAAATGGGACGCACCCATACAGGACAAAGGCAAGCATAGAAAGTTCGACGCCCTCTGGATTGACCCCTTTAAAATCTCTGAGATTTTCTCCAACAACACCTATGGGTTGCAGGATCTGGAGGGTGAAGAGGTTTTCAACAGCCCAGTGAATGGGCATTTTCTGAAAAAATGTTTTATTTGAGCCCTAGGCGGCTCCTCTGTTTGTAAATATTGTCTTTTACTTCTTTGATTTTCTTTTTTTTCTTTCTGTATGTTTTCGGCTTAATAAATGACTCCATATCCCAACAGTAAGGCACTGAAGCTGCGGAATGGGTTCTTAGAGCATCGCAGGGACGACTCTATCCCCCATGGAGCCTAATCTTAGCGATTTTTCATGTCTCAGGATTAGGCGTACCCAGGCCTGCAGTTTGCACGCGAAGCACCTGAGCATATCCCAAGAGAATCCCATTTTGTAGCAGCAAGTCAAGCGAGCGGGCGAAGTTTTGTCTCCAGCAGTCGAGAACTATCCTCAAAGAAAATCGATGGTCAGAATCTTACAGAGGATATTGACGAAATCTCGTTGGTTGTTAGATCTCTAGAAGTTGTGCCGAGGTTAACCCCTAGCGTGTAGAGGAGGACAATCGGAGTTTCGAAGGCAAGAAACTCTTGCATGTAGGAATCGCGATCCGCGATTTCCCGCCTGGATCAGAACCAGGGACACGTGCCGAGAGATCCCGCAGAGTCGGGGATCGGGGAACTGAAAGTCCCATGCACATGACAACGGGAATTGCGACATCCCGATATGAGATTTCCCGACGAAATTAAGGACCATAGTGCGGGACAGGTGTCAGAAGATCAATCCTTGTAGGGAGTTAACGCCAAGTGGCATCGGCATATCGCGAGCTCGGAGGTTCGTAAGTTGGAGCTGCAAAGATTTGTGTCAGGAGTTGCGAGCTCGCGAGAAGCGATGTCTCGGCAACCGCCAATTAGCATGTGGGACCGCAAGTGGAAGACAGGTGGCAGGTTTTCGCGACGGGGGACGGACCGTTGACATGTCAATGGCCATGAGCCATCGGCAATCGAAGAATCGCGAGTCCCGGGGACTTGTGTATCGAGACATCAAAAGCGCCGAAGCCCCGACAGAGGTTCGGCTCAGGCCATATAAAAGATGGTCACATGGATCATAGTATATCTAGGAGGGCTAATCTGTACACGCGCTCATTGGAGAATCGGTGATCGGGAGTTCAAAGGGTCAAGAACTCTTGACAATGGAGAGCGCGAAACACCGAAACCCGATACAGAGTTAAGAAAAGGTCTCGGTGAAGTTCAGGAGATCGTGAGGAAAGGAGAAAGAGGGTGGGTGAAGCCTCGCATCACCCATTTATTGCAGAGTATGGAGGACCTGGCTGAAATTGACCAAGGAAGGTCCCTTATACCGATTCTCTCTAGGAAATCCACGCCGAGCCTCCAACTCACCAAGAAAACCTGCACACGCCAGTTCAATATTCAAAGGGCTCAGCTACCCCCTAGCGTGAGCCATGCTGAATTAAAGAGGCGCACAACAGGGGAGCAGAGGGCGGATTTGATTGAGGTAGACCAAGGGCCCATTCTGACAGAGAATCTCCTCAACAATAAGCATTGAATTCATGATATGATCGCGCCTTCAGCGCCTGAGTCAGTTCCAAGTATATGTAGGCATTTTTGCCATTTTTGTAAGCATCGATGGTAGAGCAGAGCTCCCGGCTGTAAAGTTTAACAGATATTCTAGTGTTGTTGGATATGCATCTATATATGAGATATCTTTTTATATGACAGACAGTTTTCCTTTTCCATCTATGTTTCATCTAAAACCAGAGGGTTCATGATCGAATGTTTCGCATGAATTAGTACAGTTGTGTTATGACAAATGATTTGTTGCTGCATTACCGTCTCTGTTGGTTTCCTGCATTTGGGTGTAAGAAGATCTTGCCTTTAGATGTTTCCTCTCACAGTCTGTTAGAAACCTGTTGTTAATGACAAACTTTCGCTTCCCTTTTATATAATCCTCCGTCTGCTCACGCTTTACTACGACTCACTATCTAGAGTTTATAAAGACCTCACTCACTTGCATATGCCTCGCCTAGTTTGGAGTTGAATGATATCATTTTGAGTTGGCTTCCATTCGGTCACCCCATCTATAAACAAACCGTGACATAAAACTGATGGGCATCGGGCTCTGCTCCTGATAGCAATCCAGGAGTGACTTCCGTCGCCAACAAAACCCTTGTCCATCAAATCTTGGTCTTTTATTTTTACATCCTCATTATCTTGAGGTGTCAATCTGTATGTTGTTTTGTTCGGCAGACTCACTCCCAGTATGAGATCAATGTGATGGTTGATACTCCTGATGAGTGGTAATGAGCGAGGTAACTCATCCACTACTATGTCATCAAAAATTTATAATAGCTCCTGAATTTCTTCAGGAATATCTTCCATATAATTACTTGTAAGGACAACTCTGGGCTTCCTCGCCACATCAAATCGCATCTCATGTTCTTTCTTGACTTCACTCAGGAGTTCCTTCCCACTCATGAGAAGTATACTTGTGATGGCTTCTTCCTTCACTTTCCTTTCCTCTATTGGTAGTAGCATGTGTGTCCTGCCATTTTTATCCAAGGTAGAAGTATTTTTCCTCCCGTCATGAATGACATTTCTATCAAACTGCAATGGTCTCCCCAACAAGACATGACATACATCCATGGGAATCACATCACATAAAATCTCATATATATATCCTTCTATCTTAAATTCAACTAGGCATTGTTTAGTTACCATTACCTAGTGACCTTTCTGCAACCATGAGACTCTATCGGACTCAGATGTGCAGTTGTCTCTAGCTCCAATTTCTCCACCATTTTTGTGGATATTGAGTTATCAGTGCTCCCACTGTCAATCATTACCTTGCATACCCTATTTTTATTCTTGCAAGCATTCCTGAACAAATTGGTCCTCTGCACTGGTTTCTCCACCTCTAGCTCTAGCTTCAAGAGAACCTTCTTCATCACCAAGGATCTCCCATCTTCTGCACCTTATGCCTCAACATTCCACCTCTGCGCTTCTGAAATGTGAGCTTTGCCTCCTCCTTCTTTATTTTTCTCGGGGCATTCCCGAGACATGTGTCATGTTTTTCCACAGGCATAACACTTCACCTCTCCTCATATGCCTCTTTCTCTTCCTAGAGGAAAAGCATTCCTTCCACCATATTGTCTCCCTCGGGAACTTCCTCCTCTTCCTGAGTGATTGTGTGGATTTTCAGTCTCAACATTGGGCTTCTGCGCCTTGTCATGGACAATTCCCTTACCTCTGTTTAGAGTTCTTCCTCTGCTTCGTTGACTCAGTTTCCTGGCTAACTTCTCTTCTACCTTCAGTGCGATCTGATAAGCATCTTCCACTATTCTTACTTCTATCATGTTGATTTCATCCTGGATTTCATACCTCAAGCCATTAATATATTTTCCAACCTTTTCATCATCCTTTTCTCTCTGTCCAACCCTGATGTTCAACTTATAAAATTCCTCAATGTATTCTTTTACTATTTGCACTTTCTGTCTCAGGTTCTGTAGTTTCCTGAACAGATTTATCTGATAGTCTTTGGGTATGAATTTAGCTTTCAACTTGGCTACCATTCTATCCTAGTTCTTGATATTTTTCTTGCCCTTGCATCTTATGTCTGCTTGTAGTTCATCCCACCATAGTGTTGTGTATCCCTTCAATCTCGTGATAGCATGCTTTACTTTCTTCTCCTCATCAACTATTTCATAGTCGAAGTATTTGTCCATTGATCATATCCAATAAAGCAATTCTTCCACATCTAAGTTGCCTTCATACATTGGGATTTCTATCTTTTCTCTTGCTCCCAATTTGACAACAACTTTCAACAAGTGTTCTTATGCAGCATCTTCTCTTGCATCTCCTTCAACTTTCACGTCTTTGCTCTCTGCATCACTGACGTCTTCAACATCATGTGATCTTCTTTGTGTTGTCTCCATAGCATCCAATCTTGCACGAAGTTCTCTCATCTCCATTTCCACAGCTTGATTTGCTATAGGTTTCTCTGCACGTCTTCTAGGCAGCATGGCGTTGAGATTTATCCTATACACATATACCACTTGATGTATCTGATACCACTAAATGTTATCAGACTATCTCCTCTCTTTTACATAAGGCACAATTTGAGGCTCTGATACCACTTGATGTAGGACCCCTCCCTCCTAGGGGCTGCGTGACCTCTCGGTCAAGGATATTCAATTCACTGAATCAAATTAGCTCTTTCGGTCTCTGCTAGACCCTGAAATTGATTCACACAGGTCCCCTTTTTGTTACCCACACAGGCTCGAATCACCCGCACAGCCTTTTCTTGGCACTTCTAGTAACACTGACTGGCGAGTGTTAGATCCTCTGTTAGGCCCTTCTCCTTATGACCATGGGCTATGACCTACGGCTAGCCACCTTTGCGACTTTCAACATCGGCGAGTTCTCGTGCCTTCACACTCCAATTCCTCCAAAGTGAATTTTTCTGCGAAGTGAATCTACACTCTCTACGTGTCCCTCCATTCATCAACAACTCATGTTGACTCCAGCCTTCGGGACTTTCAGCCTCACTACTCTCGCTTTCCTCTGGATTACTCTTCTCTTGGAGCACACAGATCCCCACCGCGTGTCCTTCCTGGATCCAATGGTCCAGATCTCTTCGCCTTCGCGACGTCATGAAAATTTCTTATGTTCCACGCAAATATTCTAGAGCTTTACCTCTCGGACTTTCTGATCTGCTGCCATGTATCCTCCTCGATATCGATGACTTAGATTTACTTCGAAGCTTCGGGACTTCGGTGACCCCACTCCTTGAATACCTCCAAACCTCTGAACACACGAAGTGTTGAAGGATTCAAAGACTATCCTTCGTGCAGCTTCCCCAAATCTCACGGTTTGGAAAGATCTCGATTCCTCCTTATGGGTCTTGCTCGTTGATTAGGAAATTTTTAGTGGGCTCCTTCCCACTGAAGAATTTCCACCCACTCTCTCTTCTGAGCTTGTTCCTTCTTGAAACTTTGAGCTTCTCCTGGGTGTTTCTTCGACACTTACTCCTTGTGCCTTTTCAAGAAGACTTCTTTGACACTTAGCCAAAGTCAACCTTGTGCACACCTTGCAATAGGATTCTTTCACTAAGACCCTTTCTAGGCAATTGTGTACTCCTTGCAACAGTTCCTACATGACTCAATTGTTGCTCCTAAACAATGTGTCTTTGAGCGTGTTTCTGCCTATGCACACCTTCCGCAGTTCTTTTGCACTCTTTACAAATAACTTCATGTTATCCCTCTTGAGATTCTGAGTCAAAACAGACTCTGTCAATGCACTCCTTGCATATAAAGCTCCACATTGTCTCTTATGAGTTTTTGAGTTGAACTAGACTCTATCAACACACTCCTTGTATAAGCTCATAGAAGAGAAAAAATTGAAACTTATCTAGTCCTCACATATTCATACATTCAACCTTGTAAAGCATTCATAATATAAGAACAAGTAATAACAGAGAATTGCAATTAAACATAAATCCTACCATTCATTCAGAAAGACACAGTAACACTAACACCAACATTTGGATCAACGCTTCTCTATTATATTCATTCAAATGGTATTTACATGGGCTCATACAACTCGACAAGCTTCAACAGTCTTCAACTGCAATAATCTTTAGATACAATACTCTTCAGCAACTTTGTGCAACTACTTCCAAATAACTCTCAGCAGATCTTAGAATAACCTTCAACATCCCTCAGTAATAACCTTCAACTGCCTTATTTGGGCAACAATACATATATTTATACAAGAAGGACTCATAGAGATTTATCCCTCCAGCTACCTTAGTGCTATCCTATCAAATTAAAATCTTTCAACTACTAAGGCTTATTACAATAAATGATTGGTACAGACAAATAAGAGCGAATGCTTCAGATCTTTACTGCCATTAATTACATTAAAGAAAAATACAATCTCCATTGATCTCGCGCGATGGTTCAACCTCCTATCATTTAAGATCTTCTTTAATTACAATATTTTCAAGATATTTACATGACATGCCATCGCTAAATTTAGAATCACTTCAAAATGTGCGTTGGGGCGCTGAGTTGTCCTCCACTTGCGCTTTGATGATGATGCTCCTGCATTGAAGCTGGAGGAATTGCATAAAAGACACTCAAGAACATTGTGTACTATTTTTAGATATTTATTCATTACAGGTACATAGTTATGATTATTTCAAGTTAGGGTTGTTGACTAATCCAAAATTAGTCATGTGATACTAAAGTAAAGTTTGATGAAAATGCTAGTCTCTTGTTGTTAAAGTTAAGGAAGGTTTGTAGGTATCTGATCATATTTACCAGGTCTATTACAAAGTTACAAATCAGATTTGGATGATGAAATTGATTAGGGCTTTTGGTTGAGGTATGTTACAGATAGAGGTTGTATAACAGTGAGGTTGTGGCACATGGTTTGATGTAATGGTTTATGGTATTTGGTTATCGATAGTCTGATGTATTACTAGAGAAATTTTGATGGTTATATTGGTATATGTATTTAGTATATGGTTAAGGTACATATTGGGTACATGGTTGAAACAAGTAGTTGATGAGTTGGCACATACATGAGGTGTATAGTTGATGATGTTGGTACACCTTGATGAGTCATAGTTGATGTGTAGTTGATGCATGATTGGTACATACTTGGTACATGGTTGGAGGCACTTTTTAGGAGTATTGTTGACACATGATTTATGGATGATGTAGCATGCTTGTCTTGGTATTAGAAGCACATATTGATCTTGGTGATGATTATGAGTTGTTGTGATATGCTTGGTTGATGCACATCTTGGTGATATTGTGCATATGGTTGAGATTTGTCCTGGTGATTGATATTGGTGAGTAGATCTAATTTGGTTGATAATATTGATGAGACAGGTTGTTGTGATAGGTTTTTTGGACATGTTGTTGTGACAGGTTACTTGTACATGTTTGGTGCATGGTTGATGCACTTTTTTATGGTACAGGTTGAGGCATAGGTCTATGCACAGTACATGTTGACACAGGTTATTGGTACATGGTGTTTACAGGTTATTGGTACAAGTTGATTACAGGTATTTTGGTACAGGTTGTTACAGGTTGTTTGGTGCAGGTTGATTGGTACAGGTTTACAACAGTATATCTCACAGTGATAGTGTGACAGTGGTTCCATCATTCTATTTATATTTCAGGGCGGTTGGATGGGGCAAGGATAGGTTGTTGTATCCACCTTCCGGTTGTAGCCAGAAAACATAGGAGGTTGTAGCCTCGTTCTGGTTGTAGGCAAATAATTGGGGAGTTGGAGCTTCCCTCAGGTTGTAGCCTGAGAAACTAGGGGGTTGGAGCCTCCTTCCAGTTGTAGCTGGAGAATTGGAAGTTGGTGCTTCCTTGAATGTAATTATTGACATATAAGAAAATCATTTTGTGGTTTTCTCCCACATTGTGTTTCCACGTAAATATTGGTGTATTGTGCATTGTGTGGATGTGTTTGTTATTGTTTATTATGCACTAATGAATGTTAATGCTTATGATATAGTAAGATATTGATGATGAACATATGAACATGGTTGAATAAGTAAAAGAGTGTACTTTGTGGTTTAAAGGATTAATAATTGGTATAATTTCTCATTATTGATTCACCCCCCCTCTCAGTAATCCAACATTGACATCTTTCAAAAGTTGAATAGCCCATTTTGGCAGTTAATGTCGACTAGATTGAGGATCTGAATGATAACCATTATTATAAATAGGATTTATAAAAACATAAACTCTCCTTTCTTCTAAAGTATCTTGGAATGGAGTTTCATTATCAAATGAATTGTTTGATGAAGATTCAAATAAAATTTTTGAATAAGTGTCAGACAAACTTAATGAAGAATTGTCATTTTCAGGAGAAGTCCAATCTATTTCAAACCAATGTTGTGTACTTGGTTGATTTGGAATTCTATTTTTCTCCTTGTCTAATTGTTTCTCAAATTTTTCTAGAAGGAATTCAATGTATTCTTTTTTAATGTAGATGCATACCAAACATTCGAGATCATTTTCTCTCCAATTCCAGGAAGAGAAACTTTCACAGTACCTTTTCCAAAAGGTGAATATGTTGTGTCACCATACAAGAATATTGAATTTAATTGACATTCCTTAAATGTCCAAAAGAATCTCTTGGAAAATTCAGGTCTTGCGAAGGGCTTAGGATAGAATTGGAAGGCCGCTTGTAGAGTGGATATTACTGGAACAAAGCAGTGTAGAGCGTGGAGAGTCTTGGAACAACGGATTGGAATCATTCTAGGTTTTCTTGTATTGTTTCTGTAGTAGATTGTGTAGTTGTCTAGCAGCCATTAGATTTGAGTGCTTAGGAGTATTTTGCAGTTGTTACAACCATTAGATATAATTGTACTAGTTTTGGGATTTTCCATCCATAATAAGATGCCATGTTATCTACTCTATTTTCTGTGTAATGGATGTATGCTAAATGTTTAACAATATTCCTAATTAAGCAAACTATTTGTAAGAAGTTAACAACACATTCACATAAGAAGGAATAACAAATTTGGGACATAAAACATAATTTCCCCTACTAGTATGGTTGGGGACATTACAGTGGTATCATAGTTGGTGTTTCTTCTATCATGTGACTACATTAATGCCTAGAAGAAAAGGGCATGGAGGAAATACCTCTCAAGAATCACTAGAAGGAGAAACTGAAGTAAACTGTATAGAAGTAGAGCCAGAAGGAAGCATGGGAGACAGACATGAAGGGAATATGCTCCAAATATTAATAGATATGGTCAATGGATAGAATGAGGCATCCCATAGACATGCAGATACAACAAGGTTTGAACAACAGATGCTTGAAGTGCTCATACAGTTAGTGGTCCGGTGTGGGAATACGAATGGTATGGTTCAAGGTGGAACTAATGGATCCCATTGTGGTGATAGAATACATATGGAGAGTAGCAATAACCATACCCCAACTCAAATAAAGAGCCTAAATATCCCTGGGCACTTATTACCATAGTTCCTTACAAGGAAACCTACAAAATCACAAGAGAAACTGGATTAGGGGCTTGATATTAACATCTCATACAGGGAGTACAAGATGATAGATAAAGATTTATGTGAGAAAGTTTCCTATAATTACTTATGTGACTTCAAGCATAAGAGCAAACCTAGAGAGGGGATTAGAGGAGTGCAGAGCCCACAGAACTATGACCTCATGCGCAAGGTGGGAAGGTCGGCTATCCCACCCTTCGATGGGTCTACAAAGAGAACGACTAGGGCATGGGTAAATAAGTTGGACACTTACCTCCAAATTAACCCAATGACCTAGGAAAAAACAATTGAGTATGACACCCTTCACTTGGAAGGAGAATATCATGAATGGTGGTACCATGGATTGATAACATTAGGACACGCCAACATTACTTCATATGTGGACTTCACTGGGATTTTGATGGATAGGTTTGACAAGAAGGACCCTGAGATACACTTTAGGGAGTTGGCACAATTGAGACAAATAGGTACACGAGAAGCATACATCACATATTTTCATAGGATGGTGGTTATGGTGATAGATATTTATCAACAAAGGTTGGTGATGTTATTCACAGAGAGTCTAGTTGAACCCTTGAGAGGATGGGTGAAGGAATTCAGGCCAACCACATTGCAGGATGACATCATTAGATCCCAAGACATGAAGGACACAATCAACAAGAAGGTACCAACAAAACCCTTTATCCCTCAAGGGGTTAAGGAGAAAAAGTTTCACCAAAATCCATGGACAAGGAAGGACAGGACATATGAGGATATTCAAAGAGAAATAAGGAGGAAAAAACCTTGTTTCAGTTGCAAATATTCATCGGATCCAGGTCATCAATGTATGGGAAAAGGTAAAGTCCATTACATTGAGGAAGTTTCCAACGAGGAGGATGATGGTGATGATGAAGGTATTGGATAGGAAAATGGTGAATCATCATAGGCTATTGAGCATGCACCATTGTAGGACAACCCCATGGGAGTTACCATTGCCACACTTTCAGGAGTCCCTAAATATTGCACCTTCAGGATCAGAGGCATTCTACAGAGGCAAGGGGTTACAACATTGGTTTATGGTGGAGCCACCCACAACTTCATTGATGTTTCAATTGTCACCAAAAGAAAAATCCATGTGGAGGAGTTTGATGGATTCAATGTGGTAGTAGCAGATGGGTCAACATGATGTGTACTCAGAGGATCAAGGTATTGGAATTAACATTGGGAAACTATACATTGACCGATGATTTTTGCGTTGTGGATTTATCAAATACTCATGTGGTTATAGGAGTTCAGTGGTTGTACTCGTTGGCAGATATCCGCTTGAATTATCAGGACATGAGGATGGAGTTCCAAGACAAGGGTGGACAGTGAGTCCTCCTGAGAGGTATGTCAACAGGTGCCCTTAGGATCATGTCTAACCATTGCATGAACTCCCCTTTTAGAAACATGGATGTGGCTTGCACAACAAAGTGCTTGATCACCATGGAGAAGCCATCACATGAATGATAGCATTATCCTAATGATATACAGGAATTTATTGGGAAGCGTGAGAGAGTATTTGAACCATTTCCAATAGGGAGACCACCTAAAAAAGGATTTGATCATGTCATTGAACTATAATAGGGGTCAAAACTCGTGATCACCACACCTTATAGGCATCTAAAGAGATTCAAGGATCAAATACAGAAGGCCATAAAGGAGTTTTTAGATATGGGACATATCAAGCCTAGATCTAGTCCTGTCACTTCATCAGTGGTACTGGTGAACAAGAAAAATGGCACTATGAGGATGTGCATAGACTACATGACACTAAACAAGAATACCATCAAAAATTGATACTCAATACCAAGGATTGGTGAGTTGATCGATGAACTACACAGGGCAATGTACTTTCATCCTCCATGTGTTTCTTCCACGGATCCCATCCACTCAATCCTGTGCAGATCTAGTTGGAAACAAAACCATTTGTTGGTTCTTAACTTCTTCTTGGGTTGACCCAAGTTCTGATCTCAAACATGCTTCCAACAAACCCTCAAAACTATCGGCCCTCCTGGTAAACCAGAAGGCAATGTTGCGCATAGGGTGCACAACGTGGTCTCACCCGAGATAGCTTTTATGGGGGACCGCAATATCAGGTGTTTCCATTCTAGGAGTGAGTGGGGATTGTGGTAGGGTTCTTTCTTCCTTATGCATTATCTTTCTTAATCATTCATCTACTTATATGATTTGTTCATCCTTAAGCCTATGCATGCATGTTGATATAGCTACTTTAACCATTCATTCTTAAGCTAATGATCCACAGAAAGTAAAGCATTCATTAACAATCACATGGAACACAAGGTTTACCATTGTTCACCCCCTCCTAGGGATACGTCCAAAAAGATCTGGCTTCTCTGCTCTTTTGTTTATTCTGCTACAAAATTTTGCACTGCGTGCATTACATCTTTGATAATACAATTAAACTGAGTGTAAGAACCCTCTATGAGGGTGACTAGATCACACCAGGCTCCTCATCCTGTGACCTAACCCTCAAAGGCTAACTTATTCTACTCTTATACAAGAATTAGTACAAACAGTAGCTTTCCAACCAATTAACTCTCAATCCTTAATTAACATCCTTTCCTCAGTACAAGATCTCTTCTCTTCTCCCTCAGACCTAGACCTCCTAGGTCCTTATTTATACTAATTTATATGCTTATAGTCATTACAATCTTTGTCAAAAACCCTAACCCTATCACGGTTGTTATAACCCTAAATTTATCTATACATGCATACATGGGATTTTGCCCTCTTACTTGCATTTTTTTCCAAGCCATCACTGAGTTTCTCTTCTAAAAAACCAATTTTTTGAAGATGTACGCATTCTGCTCCACTACAGCCTGCATACATACTCAGGTTGCTCCACTACAGCCCACATACATACTCAGGCTGCTCCACTACAACCCGTGTACATACTCAGGCTACTCCAATACTGCCTGCGTACATACGCTTGCTCACCACTACAGCCCGCGTACGTATGCTAGCTGCACAACTACAGCCCGCGTATACTTGCAAAAGTTACAAAAATTAAAATGTTGCAAGGAATTCATTGAAATTACGGGCTATTGGGTAGTTTCCCAACTAATCCACCGCCTATAGCCCGTCACCCAACCGAATAACCATCATTTTCCATATAAAAGGAGGTGTTGGAGTCTCATTCCTAAGCTAAGAATAAGAATAATGAAACTCTTCCCATTTCACATCCCCTCCTTGCCCCAAGCATTTGCATCCTTGTTGTGAGAATTGCCTCAGCTTTTCTCATTTTTCCCTTTTTCCTCCATAAGAGCCCATCCCATTTCCCAAGAATAAGTTTGAGAGGAGAAAGATACGCAGAGGTGCACTTGGAGCTTGGTGAAGAGGAGCCCAGACCAGGTTCGAGGAGCAGTAATCGGCACTAGTTGTAAGTAATCATTGTTTTATCAATAAAATAATTACTTTTCCTGTCCCAAAACACGATGTGTCGAATGTTTGCATTTGTTTCATGTTTTTATTCTAACATCTAACCCTTATTTATGTATGAAATGTATGCTTGTAGTTCTATGTTTATATGTCTTTGAATGCACGTTAGCCTTTGGGAGGAGGTTTGCAGTCAACGAAGCTATCAAGCGCGAGAGGATCTACATCGGACGCGGAGTAAAGGTACAGTTACCAGATCCTTCTTATTTTACTTTTCTTGCACAAGTCTAGGGTATGTTTGGGGTAGTTAGAAAAGTAGGAGACTTTTAAACGGTTATTGATCTGCCTACATTGTAAACCCTAGTGTAGCCATAGGGGGGTTTTTCCCACTAGTAGAACTGACGACCATACTGGGGAAGCCTCTAGGGTTTTAGGGGATTTTTTGGGTGTTTGATTGGTTTTATACCTTTTGATTTTGCCGAGTCTTTAATGGATTATGGTCACCTATTGGTGCCATACCAATTCTCTCTACCCTGCCAGTCTGTCTGTTTATTTTCTTTTTTTCAAGAAATATAAAGGTGTACGTGGCCTGCTGTGGGTCAGCACGCGTACATGTGTGCCCTACTTTATAGACAACCCGTGTACATACGCAGGCTGCTCAAGCTTCAGTAGCATACCTGTGTCAAGAATTTTTATTTTTTTTAAGAAGAGGCAGTCAACCTCTTCTCTGATTGAAGTTTTACTTCTCATGGTTTCTTGATTAAATGCAGTGTCTCTGGTTTTTACAGTCAAAGTCTGGTTCAGATGTCAATTTGCTTATCTTTTTAAAGGTTTCTTGTGTTTAATTCAGAAAGGGTTTTTGGCGAGTCTTTGAGTTGTTGATCAACCTGTTTGGTGTCTTTAGTGACTCCCTGTGATCCGCAGTGGGCCAGAGGTCAGTTTCAGTCTTGTCTTCTTTTTCACTTTTTCCCCTTTCGCTTGCTTTAAAGAAAAAGAAAAAGAATTTATTTCAAGTTTATTGTTTGAAGCATAAAAAAAAGAATAGAAAAAGATTCCATTTCTTAGTTTGGTAAAGTAGTTAGGGTTTAGTCATTTTACTTGAAAAGAAAAAGGAGTTCAGTTTTTAAGTTCTTTAACTGATTTCATAGAATTTAAGTAGCTCGTAGTCGAGTGAAATTTCGTTTTAGTTAAAGATCTTGGAAAAAAAAATTAGTTATGAAAAGTTGGTTAAAGAGTTAGTTGCAAATTTTTATTGTTAACTAGAAGTAATTTTGTTTTCAGTTTCGTATTCTTCTCCTTCTTTGTCTCCCATACACATCACTAGTTTCCCTAACATTTCCTTGAGTTAAAACAAGCCATTTAAAATTGATTCTAAAATTAAAATCAACTAGACTTTATGTTTGCAGGGTCAATCAACTAGTTTAGGCTAGAGCCTTGAATTAGGTTGGACAGGAAATTCTTCAAGGCTTATAAACAAACATTGGATTCAAAGATAAAGAGTGTAAAAAAGTCCAGTAAATGTGAAAGTTATCTGGGACCCCCCTCTAACACAGGGGCTAAACACGAGGTCGTGTGCGGAAAGGTAGCGGAGATAAACCCTCCAAAGTCGGACCAAGCGTAGTGGGGAATGCATATTGAGGACTTGTCATGGGATACTTTCGTTTGCATTTGCCTACAGAGATTCGTGGACCTTGAATCCATTCGAGATCCTCAATTGTCTTCCGGACCACTTGATTTCGATACCCTCGATAGGTTTCAGGCTTGTTACCCTGCTCATTGCAGTCCACCCGACTGTCGACTGTACCCGCCTGGTGACTGTTCGCGAGCTGGCAACTTTGTTGCCTTTATTCTAGGGACTTACACAGGTGACTGCGGGGGTATATCATGGTACCTAGGGCAAACATCAGGCCATGCTTTGCAAAGTATACCCAGAGGGTGCTTCCGTGTTCGAGTTGCACTTGCACCGCTAAGTTGCTCTAGTGTTGGTTGGCGTAACTGTTCTTCCAACTAGATAGTGGTTTGTTTGCTTTATCTTGTAGGAACTTTTCTAGTGTGTGCTTGGTTTTCAACATTAGAAAAAGCCTTACTGTGTCGTTGATATTTTCACAAAGTGGAAGATCAGGAGCTCCTTCGGTCACGAAGGCTTCAGGGCTTGCCACCGGTTACATTGGAGCCACCACCGCCATCGTTACGATGAAGACTTAACCAACAAGGGTCATTTGAGGCGACTGGGTCGTAGGAAACTCTGCCCGAGCCAGCTCCGAGAGGAGAACACTCAAATACGGAGGAACCGACTATTTCTAACCTTGCAGCGGAAGCTCTCAGGCCATTTAACCCTCTGATCACTGACTTGTCGGCGCCACTTTTGATACAAGTTGTCCCTCCAAGGGTAACCCATTACGAGTGTCAGATAGTCTTGCAAGCATCTATGGAAGGAAATGTTGCTACCTCATCAAGGAGTCCTCACACTCCCTCAACGGTTGCCACCACTGGGGGAATTCTGCCTCCTAACTCACCTTCGTCTGTCCGGACCACGATGGTCTCGACCACCTCTACTTCGGATAGTGGTCTGATTCCATCAATGGCGGCGACCACTACTCCGTTCACACAGAGTGTGATGGGCCCTCCATTTTCATATGGAATTCCCGGCTTTGATACGAACTCCGTCCTCACCTACTCCACCCTACAGACCATGGGTCTAGGGTCAGGGAACTCAAACGCTCCTTTGCAAGGGTCCATGGGGGGAACCTCAACCTCCTATAACATTATCCCTTATGATGGGGGGCATATGCCTCCTCTGTCCCCCTCACTCGGTGGTGCTTTCCAGCCACCCGTCGGGCCAAACACAAACTACAACTTGTTTGGAGCAGGCAGTCTAGGACCGTCTTCCTACACCATTTCGGTGGGTTCTATGTCGTTCTCTTTGTTCGGTGCGTTTGGTAATAACTTTTTTTCGTCAACTGCCATCTCGGTTGGGGCCAACCCTAGTTTTGGATAACATAATCATGTGCAGGGTACTATTCCTACACAGGGGGAAAAAACAAGAGTCTTCTCCTCACAAGGACTTTGGAATCCTTGGTAGGGATCAGTCCCCTTGTCAGGAATTCCGACCAAGGGAAACCCCTTCCATGGTCAATGGAACCCTGGGCAAGGCTCGATACCTATGCCCGTCGGATTTTCAGTGGGAAACCCTTTCCAGAATCTTTGGAACACAACGCAGGGAGTAATCCCCACCCAGCCCTCAACGTCCAACTAAGGGAATCAACTGATGATGTCCCAAAAAATGCAATATCAGTACACTAGCCAAGGCCATGGTATTTACCAGAACTGGTCAGCAGCGAAATGTTTCCTAGCAACCTGGTGCCAGTCAAACTCTAGGCTCCCTTTTTCCTCTACATAGTACTCAACCCAAGCTATCATTTTTGGCGACGTTACATTTGCCAGACTTGCCAAGGTTGTTAAACGACCCAATTTGTCATGATCCGTGTTGGCCTCCCATGCCGACTAAATTGCCCTTGGACATTCTGAAGTTCGAAGGTAAGCCTGGCGAAGATCCAGGTGATCATGTGACCACTTTCCACCTATGGTTCTCGTCGACCTCGCTGCGAGACGACTCCGTACAGTTGCGCCTGTTTCAACACACTCTTATCGGGCGTGCCTTGAAATGGTACATCGAGCTCAGCCGCTCAAGATACTCTTATTTTAGCAATTTGGAGATGATTTTTCTGAACCATTTCCAACTACCTGTGAGATATGATGTCGGCACCGAATTGTTGGCCAAATTGAGCAAATGAAGGCCGATCATATCTCGGATCACATCCAAGAATGGGGGCATCGGAAGAGTTTGATCAAGGTCCAGGTCCCACCGACATTCCTACTGGAGTGGTTCCTGAAGTCTTTGGTACCTCAGTTATCCAACGGCGTTGCAACGTCAAGAGTGTTTTCAAAGGAGGAGGCAATAATGAGAGCACAACAACTCGAACTGATATACTCTCAATCTGGTTTAGTCTATGAGATTTTTCCAGATGCACCACGGTCCATCCTTAACAAGGACAGACACAAGTCTAGACCACGTGTCAATGGTATAGTTTGTTCAACAAAAGCAAAGCCCACTAATCAGTTGTCAAATCAATTGCAACAATTGTCGATACAACAGACATCAGTCAACCAGACCTCCGGTTCGGCTGCTCCCCCTACCCAAACGTCGGACATACACAGCGTGCAGTCAATGAACTTGAAGGCCAACCAGCAGCCTAACGGAAAGAAGAAACAAAAAAACAAGAAGGGTAAGGGAGCTAAGAAACCCAACAACAATGTTGGCAGGGGCAACACAGAGAAGAGAAAGTCGAAGTATATGTGTAACCTTTGCACGGAGGACCATCCAACTCACATGTGCCTTCGACTTGCGGTGGCCCAGAAGTTATTGGCGCAGCAACATCTTGTTGTATTAATGAACCCATTTCCACATGGGAAAAATATGACTCAAGCCTCTTCGAGCGTGGATGGGGGCAGTCCCTCGGCCTCTTCTAGTAATCCCTCAGTCACGAACATTTATATGATGAAAGGTGATGCCTATATAGCAATTAGAGCACATGACTATGAAATGTCGGAATCTATTGAAAAGGGTAAAGAGGCCACAAACCCACCCGTTCCTCTCCAGATTGAGAAGACGATGGGCGAAATAATGACACGCATCCCGAAAGGGGTGTTCAAGAAATCCTCCCATAACCCGAACGCAACGGCCGCCCAGAATTACTCTATGGTGGAAGATTTGTCACAAACCCCTTGCGCGATGTCTGCTTTGGAGGTCCTCCAGATATGCCCTTCACAGAGAAAGGCTATGTTGTCTGCTTTGGGGATCTGTTGAGACCTGTAATCCGAGAACGATCATGCTTGATACAACCGACTTGAAACCTCATCTCCCTTACCACGTGGCATTTTAGATAGTAGTGGCTCACCCCAAGAAATCTTTTACTCGGAATATTTTTCGTACTGTGGTTGATGAGGGCGCCTCAACCTGTGTGATTTCATTGGCATGTTGGAAGGCCATTTGCCAACCTGTTTTGTCTCTGTCACCTACTCTACTTATTACTTTCGACGGTTGTTCTTTCAGAACACATGGAATCATCCCTTCTTTCCCATGCAGTTAGGAGGGAAGACCGTGTGCATCGAAGTTGAAGTGGTCGATGCGCCTCTTGACTACAACCTTATGTTAGGAAGAAGTTGGACCTATGCAATGCATGCAGTGGTTGCTACAGTTTTTTGGCTCTTATTGTTTCCACACGAGGGTCGAATCGTAACCATTGACCAATTATCCTTCTCCAGGCATGACCCTTCATCGGGGGCATCCACAGTCCCGATGATTGATAACCCTTAACTTGGCATCGTCAATGTGGGGGTTGGTTTGTGCCTACCATTGATGGGTACTTTCGATTACTCACCTCCCTCTGGTGATTTCAAGAAGATGTCGGTTGCCCCCGACCAGCGTAGGGCTGAAATATTTCAAGTGTCATTGTTCCGTACAACTTACTTTAACGATCTGTGGACTCTTCTTTCCCCATCGACCTCAATGGAAGGGACAGGGCATCCTGGCATGGCCATTCCCTTGTCTGCGGCAGAAGTTGTGTACAGTATTGTCCAACAAGCTTCAGTCGACCTCGATCTGAATCCCACACAGGAGTTAGATCTAGTTCTCGAGCCTATTTGGGATCAAGGTTCCCTCGCCACTACCGATTCTTTAGACTTGATCTTTCCCTTTGATGAGGCGATTATAGAGCCATTGACTGGTCTGGACACACCCTGGGATGATCTCCATCACAGATCTTATTTCCTCCCAGAGTTAAGAAGAATAGAGGCAAGTGAATTCGTGTTGACTATGACTGGAGAACGGCCTTGTCCTGTTAATCCTCTAGCTACGCATGCAGTTTATGTCGAGGGTAACATGGAAAATATCATTGAAACGATACCTATTGACATCTCCATAACCCGTGGCATCGTGGAGAATGTCTTCGTCAGAGCGAGCTACTCCCCTAAGGAGATTCGGATCTATACATATTTATTTAAGGAATTTTGCAACGTTTTTTCCTAGTCTTACGAGGAAATGCTAGGCATTAATCCAAGAATCGTCGAACATGAGATAACGACTTATCCTGTCGCCAAGCCCGTCCGATAGAAGCTTCATCAGGTAAATCCTTGAAAAGCTGCAGTTATTAAGGCTGAAGTAGAGAAACTGCTCAAAGTCGGTTTCATCTACCCTGTTCAGTTCACGCAATGGGTGTCAAATCTCGTTCCAATCAACAAAAAGTAGAGTATGATTCGTGTGTGTATGGAATTCCGTGATTTCAACAAGGCCTTTCCAAAGGATAATTTCCCCACCCCATTCATTAACCAGATTGTCGATGAATGCGCAGGCTATGAGGTCTTTTCTTTCATGGATGGTTTTTTGGGATACAACCAGATACAGATCAAACTGGAAGACCAGCATAAAATAGCTTTTATCTGTCTGTGGGGCACATTTGCTTATCATAAGATGCCTTTTGGCCTGAAGAATGTTGGAGCGACTTTTCAGCGGGCCATGTATTTTGCTTTCCACAACCTTATACATATACTCGAGGTGTATCTCAATGATCTAGCATCACGATCTCATAAGAGAGTTTATCATCCCGAGCACCACCGACTAATCTTTGAACGATGTCGCTATTATCGGATTCGCTTGAATCCAAACAAGTGCAGTTTTTACAGGACATCGGGTTGTCTTCTAGGTTTCATAGTTTCGACAACATGGATCATGGTTGATCCTCTAAAGGTTGAGGCGATAATTCAGTTGCCTCCTCCATGCACAGTCCCTCAACTTCAAAGCTTACAGGGAAAAGCGAACTTTCTTCGGCGTTTTATCGCAAATTATGCTGAGATCACTAAAGGGTTGATGTGTTTATTGAAGAAAGGAGTCCCTTTTCATTGGGACAAAGCATCTCAACGCTCTTTTGAAGCGTTGAAACGTGCCCTTACATCTGCTCCGGCCTCCCAATTATAATAAAGATTTCTTGTTATACTTGACCATTGCAGAGTCGACCATTGGTATGGTCTTGGTTCAAGAGGACAATTTTCTTGAAGAGCACGTGATTTATTACCTGAGCCGAGGCTTGGTTGGGTCGGAACTCAACTACTCCCATGTTGAGAAGCTTGCGTTGGCTGCAGTGCATGTTGTCCATTTGTTCTGTCATTATATCCTTCTTCGCAAGACCACCGTCATTGTCGTTGTGAATCCATTTCAATATGTGTTGACACGATGCGTCATTGGCGGAAAGATCAATAGATGGATCATTATCCTCCAGGAATTTCACTTGGATTTTGTTTCCATGACATCCAAAAAGTCGTTCGTCTTCGCGGAACTTATTTCTGAACTTCTGATCGAATCAAGTGATGTTACGCCCAAATAATCGTAGATTAAAGGAGATCTTTTTCTGATTTCATATTCGAACCCCTGGTATGGAGATATACTAGTCTATCTCCAGACTTTGAAGTGCCCCGCCTCTGCTTCTCGCGATGAGAGTTGACATATATGCCATTATGCACGAAACTATCTCATACTCGATGACACTTTGTATCGTCGAGGTGTAGATTGCATCCTTCGTCGGTGCCTCATTCACGAAGAAGAGAAACTCGTTCTTAATGACTGCCACACCGGAGCATGTGATGGTCATTTGTCTGGGTTGGCAACAACCCAAAATATTCTACGAGCCGGTTACTTTTGGCAGACGTTCATCAAGGATTGCGTTGAATCGGTCAAGAAGTGACACCCGTGTCAAATCTTCTCTCAGAAGATGAGGGCACACCCTGCTCCCATGTTTCCCATCATAATTGTTGCTCCCTTCACCAAGTGGGGGATTGATTTTACTACATGCCACCAGGCTTCATCTAGGGGGCATCATTATATCATCGTAGCAGTAGACTATTTCACAAAGTGGGTCGAGACTATGCCAACATTCAATAATGATGGCGAAATTATAGCTCTCTTTATTTTTAACCAGATAGTAGCAAGGTTTGATATCCCGAAGGAGATTGTCAGTATGGCAGTCACTTTCAGAACAATATGATGTCCGAGTTAACATAAAAGCTTGGGTTGAGGCAAGAGCATTCATCACCCTACTACCCACAAGTGAATGGTCAGGTGGAAGATGTGAATAAGTCCCTCGAGACTATTCTGCAGCGAACGATCAATTTTGCAAAGTCAAATTGGCATTTGATGATGTACTCGACGTTATGGGCCTACCGAACGTCTGTAAAGATGACCACTGGTTTCTCACCTTTTCAACTCGTTTACGGGCTGGAAGCAGTCTTGCCAATAGAGTGTCAAATCCCATCTCTAAAGTTGGCAGTAGAGTTATTGCCAAACACTTCACCGCTTGAGGAACGGTTATTACATCTCGAGCAGCTCGATGAGCAACATTGTGAACCAACCTTGGCTAATGAGGCTCACAAGAAACAATTCAAGTGTCAATATGATCGGTTCGTTCGTCCACGGATTTTCTCCGAAGGCGACCTTGTCCTCGTCTACGACCAAGATAAGGATTCCCTGGGGGCAGGCAAGTTCAAACCCATGTGGTTCAGACCTTTCATAGTGAAGGAGGTATTAAATAAGGGCACTTATTGTTCGGTTGACTTTGAGGGAAATACTTTGGTGGAGCCTAGAAATAGGCTCTACCTCAAGAAGTATTACTCGTAGGTTGGTCGCCTGGGTGACTTCTTGTACATATGTATAGTTCTTATATAGTTAGTTTTTTGTCTTTTTTTTTTATGGACGTGTCGTTATTTATGTCATATTTTTCACTGTGGCAGATGTCAAGTGAATCGGAGGTGTTCGTTGGGTTCACGACGGGCTCTAGCCGACACACTCGGAGGCTTGCTTCCGCAGCTTGGGTGATTTTCACGCCTCAAGGCCAGTTGCTATCTTCTGGAGGTATCTGTCTAGGTGACGCCACAAACAATGTCATCGAGTACATTGCAGTGATAGAGTTGCTTTGTGACGCTTCATCGCATGGTATCTCTCACCTCCTGGTCTACTTAGATGCTCAATTGGTTGTGTCCCAGTTAAATGGGGTTTACCGCGTTTATGATCCTACTTTACAATGACGATTCCTTAGGGTACGTCTCTTAGAACGTTGCTTTGATTACATTACATATATCCATGTTCCTGGGAGATTAAATCAAATGACAGATACTCTAGCTAATCAAGTATTAGATTGACATATTGCACACACATAAAAGAAGAGCACACATACGCTTGTACATACATTTGTAAAAATGTGATCCATAAGACCTAAAGATGTAAATACATATATATATCAAAAAGTGTCAGAGTACATCGGTGGGCACGAACGCCTCAAAAATATATATCTAGTATACATCACGGGGATTATGCCCTCAAAAATATACAAAGTGTGCCCTCGGCACATAATAGGTCCATCCTATCTAAGAACGGGGCCTGTTGGCCCTGTCGTAGTGAACAACGACGTTCACCAAATGCCGGAAGAGTTGGACCCAAGTCCGTGGCACCCCAACTACATGAGGTTGCATCGATGGTGAGAGATCCTTGATCTCGGCCATGGGAACTACATGAGTGAGCGCGATGAGGTTCCGCTCCACCCGTCTCAAAACTCTCTCAACCTCTCTGGTTGGAGGTCCCCCTGCTGCTATTGCTGGTCCGATGGTTGTTGCTGGTACTACCTCTGGTTGAGGACGTCGCCTGGTCCTTGAGAAGTCTGTCGGACACACTGGTCCCACGCCTGTACATAACAGATACATAGTTGTCAGATACTTTTCTACACATAAAAATGATATATATAAAAGAAACTAAAATTAAATAACTTTGAAAGAAAACATACCTATCTCTCCTCGCTCCTCTCCAGGAGGTAAGGGCATGTCCGGATCCCTGGAAAAGTTGATTCTGGCATAGGGATAGTCCTCTATTGCTGGAATATGTTGTTCCCACCAGTCAAAAAATACGTAGTCGAAGGCCTCTATTGTCCTCCCCCCCCCCC
>ML789530.1:132203-144352 GCA_009831015.1 Picea engelmannii | reverse complement strand
TCACGAACTAAGGCTGGGTATCCTCTCAAAGAAGAATGAGCATAGAACGGTACCAAACCTAAAGTTCTTGTTACTCTGCCCTTGGCACTCTATGAGTTGCCTCTTCATCCAGTCAAGCATGGTCATGCTCAAGTCAAATACTCGTGTGTTTAGGCACTGCATCGCACAATACATGTGCACCTGGGAGGCCTAGTGTAAGGTCGTGGATCTAGTGATCATCCCAATAAGAAAAACTATCACCTTCAGTGATAGGTTGGTAATCTTTTGGATGGGCACCTGAGAACCTACTTTCTCATTGTCGGCCTCGTAATGCATTTCGATGAGTTCGGCAATGTTGTAGGGCCCAGGGGGAATGTACACAAGTTGACTGGTTCCCCTCTCCTCGAGAGGCCAGTCAAGAAGTAAATGTCCTCAGTCATTGGAGTCAATGACTGCCCCTCAAGCATAAACACCTCTGTGTCAGGGTGCTAATAATCCACTAAGGTATTCAACAACCTGGGTTGTGCCCTCATGAGTGGACACCAGTGGAACTTCCATAACCTGCATTGTTTCAATGCGGCAATAGACACAGGGTCCTCATCGACCAAGATATCGATCTCCTCGTGCTCCCTCTCTCTCCAATGGACATACATCCTATTACATGACAAGTTCAAGGAGGAGTTAACTATTGCACATTTCATTTTTTCTATGCTTTTGAGGGTGCACGCGGGTTGTCCTGGACACAGTCATGTATACATGCGGGCCGCCCTTTTTTAGGAGGGAGTGCCCCCCAAAAAACTAAAAGAAATGCACAATTGAAGTATGGAAATGCAAGAGGGATGAATTTGTACTTACTTGGCCTGAGTGGAAGTTCGTTTCGTCCTCTGAAGCTCCCGTAATCAACTCTTTTAGCAAAGGGGTCTTTTTCGCTTTTTGGTTAATTCTCAATTTGCAATGGTGAAAATGAGCTATCAGCTTCTATTTATAGACTTTTTTGGCCCTTTTTGCCACCTTTTTGAATCCTTTTTGTCGTTTTTTCTGTCTTGAAAATCATTTAATGTGGTTCTTGAGTTTCTTATTGGATGATACGATGCACTTCACTTTTGGTTTGGTAACTTTTTGGGAGATGGGTCACTTTTAAAGGTCCTCTGGTAAAAGTCGTTTTTTCCAACTTTTTGCATATAAGTTAGGATTCCACCTCCACTTTTTGCATCTCGTTGTCTTTTCCGCTTTGCCATAGGATCGATCCCACCGAAGTGTGACACAGAACCATCATTGTTTCTTTAGAAGTGTCGTAATTAGGTTGTATATCCCACCTTTACATGGATGCCCTAGGTAGATTCTCGTTGCATTTTAGCATCCATGCCGTCTTTAATGATTTTAAGCTCGGGAGTCCTTGTTAGTCCTGTCATAATTATGATATTGAGCCTCTTACGTCTGATGCATCATCACTCTTGGCCTCACCCTCGGGACTCCCAAAAATGAGCATACTTTGTTGACTTTCAAGCTCGCTTGGAAATCCAAAAGCAACATCTGACGAGACTACATTTATGCTTTTCAATATTGTTTGGATTAACTGAAAAAAAGTAACCTCTTGGAGTATTCTTTAAGCCCTTTTCAGACTCTCTAAACATGAAAATATTGCCGAGAGATCTTGTTGTCCTTCACGCTCGCCAAACTAAAACTTCAAGGCACGTCTATCCGGTGGTAGTTTAACCTTTTTTGGGTTCAGATGGTCAATTTTACGAACAAAGGTATACTCTAGGAACTTCAGTTCACTAGAAGAGTATTCTTAGGTATAAGTTTAACCCTTTTTTCAGGCCTAAGGGACTAAATTTACAAAAAAGGAACCCTCATGGAGTCCATAGTTAAGCTCTTTTTAGACTCCTTAAAATTGAAAAGATCGTCGAGTGACCTTGTTCCTTCACACTCGTTAAATTGGTCTAGAAGAACATCTACTAGCATGCATTTACCCCTTTTTTTCGGCCTGTAGATTATGGAGGAAAAAGGTACACCTCGGGAGATTTGTCTCGCCGGGAGAGTTCTCCTCAGTAAATTTTATACTTTTTCAGGCTAAGGAGACTAAATCTAGAAAAATGCAGTGAGTCCATAGTTAAGCTATTTTCAGACTCCTTAAAATTGAAAATATTGTCGAGTGATCTTGTCTGTGTCACACTCGTTAAAATGGTTTTGAATAGACGTCTTTCGGTGCTAGTTTACCCCTTTTTGATCCGACTAGATTATTTTCGAAAAAGGTACCCTAGTGGAGTCTTCTTTTATGTTTTTTCAGACTCTCTAAACGTGAAAAAACTACCGAGCTTACCTTCCCTGGGCTCGTTAAAATTACATTGAAGGGGGTTTCATTGTGTCTTGTTAATTGCATTTGCATCTCTGCGTCTTTGGCCTAATGTCGGCTCCATGTTGCTCTCAACTAAACCTTTGAAGCATGCCTTGTAGCACTTTGCCTCTGCGACCTGACACCTTGACCCATGGAGGAATTTTCCTCGAGTGTCCTTTTCTTGCACATGTATCCTTGCTCTGAGCATTAGTTTGTTCATCGCACTTGGAACTAGTATGCTTGCGACACTCATTCCTCCTTTGTAACGTAACATTCTTTTATTCTTTTTCAAGCTCTCTAAAAAATTGAAAAAGAACAAAAAAATAAAAATAAAAACCCAAAAAGAGGGGACGGGAAATATATATTCTTGTTTGGGAGCACAATGAGTCACCCTTGGATGTTTGTTCGTCAAGCTTTGGGACCTAATATGACCTTAGGAAGTTGTTCTCGCTACATAGATTTATGTCGTCCTCTGTTTGGTTACTCTTCCAAACATATGGAGAGTTTTTATTGCCTCCTGCATCGTGAACTTATATCAATGTCATGCTGCCTGAGTCTGATCATCTTTCGTGCTCTTATCCAAGGCAAGTTTCACCCAACCTGAGTCAGCCTTTCTACAGTTTGTCTCTTGCCCTCATGAGTCGACCATCCTGAAAGTCCAGTCAAGTCCTGGTTCGAAATCACTGAAGTTCTCTGCCTGATCATTGAGATCCTCTTGTATTTTCCCTATGAGCAGTCGAAGACCTCTAGGTAGTGAAGTCGTACACTCACATTACACTCCTACCCAATTTTTGAAGATCTTAAAGTTTTTTCTCGAGCTTTGAAGCCCTAATATCCAACCACCATGCGTCGTTAGCTTCTTGAAGATCGATATTATATTTGTATATCTTTGATTTTGAGATGTAGATATGTTGTGTATTGCTCGTGGCTACACTTTATATAGTTATATGACATGGATCTGTAGTGTATTTGATTGGCAGCCATGATTTATTTCATCCTGAGCATGGGTATGCCCGCCTCGGAGAGACAATTCTTATTTTGCAGATGCCACCTCCCGAAGTGTAGTCCCGGGCTCACTCGTTTCGTACAATGGTGTGAAGATTTTGTAATGTATTTCGGCCATCAGATGCTCTTCTGACCTCACACATTAGGGGGCATCTGTTATAACCCTAAATTTCTCTATACATGCATACCTAAGATTTGGTCCTCTTACTTGCATTTTTTTCCAAGCCATCACTAAGTTGCTCTTCTAAAAAACCAATTTTTTGAAGATGTACAGACCCTGCTCCACTACAGCCTGCGTACATACTCAGGCTGCTCCACTACAAGCGTGTACATACTGAGACTTCTCCAATATTTCCTGCGTACATATGCTTGTTGCACCACTATAGCCCGCATACGTACGCTAGCTGCACCACTACAACCCACATATACTTGCAAAAGTTGCAAGGAATTCGTTGAGATTACGGGCTATTGGGTAGTTTCCCAACTAATCCACCGCCTATATCCCGTCACCCAACCAAATAACCATCGTTTTCCCATATAAAAGGAGGTGTTGGGGTCTCATTCCTAAGCTAAGCATAAGAACAGTGAAACTCTGCCCATTTCACATCCCCTCCTTGCCCCAAGCATTTGCAACCTTTTTATGAGAATTGCCTCAACTTTCCTCACTTTTCCCTTTTTCCTCCATAAGAGCCCATTCCATTTCCCAAGAAGAAGTTTGAGAGGGGAAAGATATGCGGAGGTGCACTTGGAGCTTGGTGAAGAGGTGTCTGGACCAGGTTCGAGGAGTAGTAGCCGACACTGGTTGTAAGTAATCATTGTTTTATCAATAAAATAAGTATTTTTGTTGTCCCAAAACATGATGTGTCGAATTTTGCATTTGTTTTATGTTTTAATTCTAACATCTAACCCTTATTTATGTATGAAATGTATGCTTGTAGTTCTCTGTTTGTCTTTCTTTGAATGCAGGTCGGCCTTTGGGAGGAGGTTTGCAGTTAGCAAAGCTATCAAGCACGAGAGGATCTACACCAGGTGTAGAGTAAAGGTACAGTTACCGGATCCTTCTTATTTTACTTTTCTTGCATAAGTCTGGGGTATGTTTGGGGTAGTTATAAAAGTAGGAGACTTTTAAACAGTTATTGATCTGCCTACATTGTAAACCCTGGTGTAGCCATAGGGGGGTTTTCCCCGCTAGCAACAGTTAGGCTTGTCTGCATGTGCGCCACGTTGCTTTTTCTCCTGCATGTTGTTTTTACTTCTTTTTTTGCATGCAGTTTTCCTGCCACCTGTTGCGCGCGCTCTAAAATTAAGTATTTCTTTCCAAAAATAGGTCTTTCCCAAAACAAATATTTCTCCCAAAAATAGGCTTGCGCCCAAAATAGACTTCCATCTCAAAATAGGCCTACTCCCAACATCCATTGATCCCCCTCGTCCTCCTCTTCCTCCACCTGTGCTACAAGTTTCTGATGCTTTGGACACTATGATCACATCGAGTACTATTGATGCACATATTCATGATATTGATATAGAGACACTTGATAGTGCACTTATGTCAACATTTGCTTCTGAGATAATTTTTCTTGATAGAGGCTCTACCTTTGGTAACAAAGACATTGATGCACCTGGCTCTGGTGGTGGACCTAGCTAGTAGTGGTATTGATTGGCATTTATACTGATTGTTTTATGTTTGACTAGAGATCTATAAATGGCATGTTTATGGTAGATTTAGTTGAGATGTATGTTTGACATGTATATTCATATGTATATCGCTCATGTATATTATGTTTTTCATATAATATTGTCGTTGTTGTTGTTGTTTGATTTATAAAATGTAATATGAGTATGCTAAAGACGAACATTGTTCATGATTTCTCTATTTTTAAGTGAAATATGATATGTATCACTCATTTAAATTTATAGTTCCCATACAATGTTTAACTTTACTTTTATGAAAGCGTTTAATTTGGATTGTGATTTCAAAAAGTTATAACCATTAATGCCATATAATGTTTAATTGTTGTCCAAGGTGAATTGTTTCTTGTCCAACGAGATAATAGGTTGGTAAAACATGTTTGGAAACAAAATTATTTAAATATGATGAGTGAAATTATTATGATTTGAATATTTATGTCTTTTTCATATATTATAATAATAAAATTATAACCTAACTATTCACTAATAATAATGTTAACAATGTAATAATAATAATAATATTTTATTTTTAATTTTTTATTATTCAAAAATGACAAGACAAAGTTATAATATAATTGTTTATTAAAATAACAATGATTATATTTTATCAATATTTAATTTTTCCAAAGATTTTATTAATTTATATTATCCAGCTATTATAATATATGAAATTTATTCAATTAAATTTAAAATAATAAATATAGAGAAAAATAATACATTTTCGTCTATACACTTTCGATGAAATGGTTTCACAATGTTTTACTCTAATACAGACTTTATGAATCTTTTAGAATTTCCATGTTCTTCCTATATTGACACTTATTTCAAGGAGAATGTGAAAAGAATTATTAATATAAGTTTATATGATTATAAAACTAAAGGATGGAGTGGAATAGGTGAAGACCATGATAGTTGCACTACTTAAGGTGGGGAATGCCATCAAAGTTGGTAATACCAAGTACACCACAAGTATTGTAGATGTTGCACGAAGCTATTTTGTTGGAATTGTCCTTAGAAGTTCCATCAAAGTAAGTATCTATTTATTTGAATTTTGATTTTCTCAAACAATAAAAATTTTGAGGTTTAAATGTTTTTTAATGTATTCATTTTTCATTAATTAAAATATAATTTAAATTAAGTCTTCACTATTGTAAGCCACCAACTTTGTGATATCTCAATTAATGATTAGTAATTCAAATGTGAACATAAACATATTTTAATACAATACAACATAAATTTGCTATAATAAACAATAAATATGACAATGAAAATCTATGATGAATAAAATGATTGTGATTTGAATATTTGTCTTTTTCATATATTATAATAATAACATTATAATATAATTTTTCACTAATAATAATGTTGACGTTGTAATAATGATCCAAAAAATCCTTAGATACTTATTAAACTTTAAAACATAATAACATCTACTTGACCTTCAAAATAATATTGATCGCTTGACTGATTGCAAAATACATCTGAATTACTTATCTATCCAAATACAATTTAATGATAAACAAATTGCAAATAACTGAGCGAAAATAGAACAACAATGTTGAAATCACATACACAAGTTTGATAACGAAGTTCACCCAATTTGGGCTATGTCTCTCGGTTTGCTTCTAACAAAGACCTCTTTATTAATGCTCGAATGCTTGCATTTTACAATGAAATTTTGACATGTTGTTCAAACTCAGAAACAAAATGCACCATCAAATTGCTTGTAAAATTTCGATAAAAATGAATATAAAATTTTGTGATGGAACCTCGTGGCACACATTACAGTGCAACCTCCAAATCTAGTTACCCTCGAGAACAAACTCCGAGACACTGTACTCTGTAATTAATGTGTGTGCCATTTGCCTCAGTCTGCATGACCATTAAATAGGGCGCACCCCTAACCTCCCATCCAGAAATTATGGCACACTTTAATTATTTGTTAGGTGGTTTCTCTAACAAACCTGCACCTTCGGGGCAACGGTTATGTTGTTGGCATATATGTGGAAAGTCGTGGGGTCAAACCCCGTCGACCTTGCCATATTTTATGGTGTTTGTTTAAATCATATGTTATAAATAACATATACGTGGTAATATGCATATAGTTTCAACAACCCCGCGCACAAATATAATGTATGGTTATATGGGTTTCAAACGAACCATGGGTCGAGGCCTATAGCCCTAGACCCTTTTCTCACAGAATGAACCTTTATATTAATTCAAATACATTCATTGCCATATATGGTTAAGTGGCAATCGTATGGTATAACGGTTAGACCATTGGTTTGGTGGGCGGGATACCCAGGTTCAATCCTCTGGGCTCCAACAAAATTTTAAACAATCCTTATCCATTAATGGCCAATGGGAGGCTTCCACATGACAACCTCTCATTGGTGTATCTCTACCATGTGTCAACATATGATTGATCCACATGTATGTACGTTATGCCACATCACCTGCTAGGTTAGATGTATGGTGTGCAACGTGGCACCCTATGGTGTGGCCATGTCAACATTGTACGGTCGTAAGGTCGTGCCACATGTCACCCTTTTAGTGGTGACATGTGTTACCTTTGACCATGTTGACTTTTGCCTTTTTTTCCCTCATTTTGACTTGAACGTTTACCGTCCATATCTTTTGCATACAAACTTCATTTGAGACAATTTTTGTATCGTTGGGAAGTTATCGTCGATCTCTACACAAAGATGTAGTTTTTTTAGAGCATTTGATATGGTAATTTTTTAACCTTTCTGGACCTTTATGAGCATTCTAGATCCTCCTGGACCTTAGTGAGTGTTTTGGATCCTCCTGGATCATTCCTCCCCATTGGAAGCTTTTGGGACCACCAAAAGTTTTGATTACTCAACAACTAAGTGAGGGTAAAGCTCGCTCACCCTTCCGATCTCCATCTACTTTGCTTTACTTGGTCTCACCCCTTCAGTAACAACTCGAAGATATTCCACATCACCTTGTTGTGAAGTCTTGATTCTTTTGTTGAGAATAACATCTTCTTGTAGCTCGTCTAAATACTCTAGAGCAAAATCATCAACTATAGGAACCTGAATACTTCCATCTTCATCCATAATCATAGGAGGCTCATAAAGCTTCAAATTCTCAACATTTACCACTTAATACATTTGCATGTAGGCTGGTAGATCTAAACAAAAGGCATTAGTACCAATCTTTTATAAGATCTTGAATGGACCATATCGGATTAGCCTTAGATTTTTACCTTCACCCTTCATTCTATCTTTGTTGATATGTAACCATACTTGATCACTGACTTCAAATTGATGATCAACCCGATGTTTGTCATGCCTTTCCTTATACTTGGCTCGACTCTTCTCCAATTGTTCCTATATTGTTTGATGTACCTATTGGATCTTTTGAATGAACCTTTTAGCTTTATTTGTATCATCTTGTCCATCTTCTTCACTTGCTTCTCCAAAAGCAAATTCCATAGGTGATTTAGGAAAGTACCCCAGGCATACTTCAAAAGGAGTTTAATGATTAGAAGAATGCATGGCATGATTATAGGCATGTTGTACATAAGGAAATTGTTAATCCCATATCTTAGGATGCTTGCTACAGTATCCTTGAAGTAGATGTACCATTTTTATGTTTACCACCTATATTTGTCCATCTGTCTGCATATGAAAATTTGTCCTCTTCTTTATCTTTATGTCTATCAGCTCCCATAAATGAGACCAAAACTTTCCCAAAAAGCGAGAGTCTCGAGATGATATAATAGATGTAGTCAACCCAAAATGAACCCATACATTAGCAAAGAACATATGTTTTGTCTGTTCAATTGTGACATGTTTCTTGCATGGCATTAAGATACACATCTTACTAAATCTATCCACAACAACATAGAAATAATCGTGACCTATCCTAGACATTGGCAAACCCCCTACAAAATCCATGGATATACTTTCCCATGGCTAAGAAAGTACTAGAAGTGGTGTATATAAGCCCAACTTTTTGTTGTTAGGCTTGCTTGTGGCACACATAACACAACCTGACTCATTCATTTGAGGCCAATAACAATATCTTTGCAACTATGTTATTGTCTTAACAACTCCAAAATGACCAGAAATGAGAGATGTATGAGTTTCTCTAATTACATTTACTCTTTCATCTCTGGGTATACAAAGTTTTCCAAGATGATATAACAAATTTTCATGTACATAATAATCTCATTGTTGATTACCATGAGTTAATGATTCATATACATATTTAAAATCATCATCTTTAGCATATTTTTCAACATAACTTTCATGAGCTAAAGGATTATACCTTGGTATTGTAGATGCATAAATCATTGGTCTTGAAAACATATCTGCAACCTTATTATGAATACCTTTCTTATATTTTATTACCAAATGAAATTGTTGTAAGAAACCCATCACCTGAAATGGCATGACTGTTGTAGCTTGGTTTGTGACTGCAAATATTGTAATGCATGATGATCTGTATGAATTATTGTCTCTTTTCCCATTAAGTAATGCTTCCATTTATTCACATTTTGTACTAATGCATACAATTCCTTATCATATGTTGGATAGTTGATTATTGCTTGAGTAAAAGTCTCAGAATGATAACATATAGGTTTTCCTCATTGCATCAAGACTACTCCCAAGGCTTGCATCAGTTTGAATTTCAAATGGATGTTGCAGATCTAGCATAGCCAAAATTAGTGTGGTGCTTACCTTCTCCTTCAATGTCTCGAAGGATTTATGTTGCTTTCCTCCCCATTGAAAGACATGTTTAACACTTGTTAATGCATGCAAAGGAGCTACTATGAAAGAAAAATTAACAATGAATTTCCTTCAGTATTGTATCGCTCCTAAGAATCTCCTTACTTATGTGGCAATAGTTGGATTGGGCCAATTCACAATGACTTCTACTTTTGTGGGATCTATCTTTAGCTGACCATTCCCTACAATGTAACCCAAATATACCAGAGAAGTTTTGCCAAATTCACATTTAGACATTTTTACATACAACTTCTCCTTCTTCAAGAGTTCAAAGACTGTCTTGAAACACATTATATGATCTTCCCATCTTCAACTAAAGATCAATACGTCATCTAAGTAGACAATAACAAAATCATCTATGTAAGGCCTAAACACATCATTCATTACCCTCATAAATCTTGCAGGTTCATTGCATAACCCAAATGGCATAACCAACCATTTGAACAACCCCTGCTTTGTCTTGAAAGTAGGTTTCCATGTATCACTTTCTGCAATTCTGATATGATGGAAACCACTTCTCAAATCCAACTCAGTGAAATAAACAACATTCTTTCACTAAACCAACAAATCATCAATTTTGGGAAGAGGATAACGGTTCTTTACTGTAATCTTGTTCAATGCTCGGAAGTCAATACACTTCCTCCACGTGTCATCTTTCTTAGGAACTAATACAATAAGAGATCCACACTGAGAGGAACTTGTCCTTATAATTTCTTTATCGAGCAATTACTGAACTTACTTATTTATCTCTACATTCTCTAGTACTTATAATCTATACATACCAATGTTAGGAAGAGGAGCATCCTACTGCAAATAGGTTTCATGTTCAACCTCCCTCTTAGGAGGCAACCTTGTAGGTTCTTGAAATAACTCATCATAGTTAGATATGATTTTGACCAACTCTTGTTTATGATCTGGATCACAACCTCATAAAGCATCTGTTATATCTTCCTCTTTTTGTTTCACTATCATGAGAACAAAATATGTACTTGCATTCACGAGTCTCTTCATTTTCCCTGTGCTCACTAAAGAAACATTAGTTTTGATTCAATGAGCTCTAACAATAAATTCAACCCTAACTTTGAAAATGTGATATTTATTTTCTTCACGATAGAATATTGCTTTCCTATCAAATAGATATGGACTACCCAATACAATGCTACAAACGTCAAGAGGCACAACATCTAGTTCTACCTCATCAAAGAACTTAGTCGTAATTTCAAATCTGATCTTACATTGTTTCGTCACCTACAACTTAGCATCTTCACACACCCAAGCTAATGGATATGGATTTTTATGAGGTGTCGTATTTAAACCCAACTTCTTAACAATTGCTTCAGATATGAAGTTAACTTGAGATCCACTATCAAGCAAAGTGTCTACCTTTGTATGCTTGACTATAACCCCGACATGGAAAAGCTCGTTTCTTTTCTTTTGATCAATAACACTATCCAATTTAGCATATTGAACTGAAAATTGGAATTGATAGTAGATGTACCTTTGTTTCCTATTTCCATGATCTTAGATTCATCCTCGGAATCTGATCCTAGATCCTGTCGAGATGATGCAACAATCTTCTAATTCCCTTTATCCTTGAACTTCTTTTGTTGTAATTCTGGATGCAACTTCCAACACTGTACTTCTTCGTGCCCCTTTTTTTTTACAGTGGAAACATGTAGGTATTTCTTGATCCAGATTTAGGAGCGGAACGAAATAATTATAGACTGAATACCATAAACACGGATATAGGAAGAATAACACAAATATTCAGTGCACGATATCTTATATTAAATAATGAAATAGGTTGAAACTGTAAAACTACAGAACTGAAACTTGGTCGAATGGTGGTAACTATATCTGAGAAGATATGTGGCTGCTACGCGCGTCCATTTGAGCAAAATGGATTACAATGAGGCTCTATAGGCCCTTTTAATATTATTCATGAATGCCAAAACCCTAGACATCCAAAAACCTAACCCTAGAAGGTGAAACACCAAAAGTCATGTGGGCACTATGGGTAAGTTGGTATAATTTGGTACCTCAACTTCCTAGGGTCATAACTTTTGCATGTGACCTCCGTTTTAGGCGCGTGATAGCCCGTTGGAAAGGTCTTTCACAGATCTACACATTTCATAGTCAGACTCTGACTCCGTCTACAGTTTGACTGTGGTGAGTCAAAAAAACATTGTTTGGGGCCTCAAAACAACCTTGAAAGTACAATAAGATGTGCTGATATGAAAACATACAAAATAGGCCAGTTGGATTAGGCGAGAGGCCACCCATATCCACCTGGAGAATGTGTGAGGCTCCAGACAGCCCCAAAAGTGTATAACTCACAATTATAAAGCAGTACAAAAAGACGTGTTGAACAAAAAATG
>ML789530.1:121619-132175 GCA_009831015.1 Picea engelmannii | reverse complement strand
AATGGTCTCCATTGTGTTGATTTCCCCCATCAGGTGAGGAAACTTCTGTTGGATTTGGCTCCGGGTGAGCCACTTGCCTTGGTGTAGGAGTTGCCCTGCCTTGACAACTCGATAAAACTGGATCGGTTGTTGGTGAGTGCCCTTGACCTGTGTGTCCACTATCTAATCGGTGGATGCTTGTTCCATGCAATCAGGGTTGAGCTCTGTTGGTGTCAATGGTTTAGTGATCTTAGAGGTGTCCAATAATGGTGGGAAATATGGTTGAAGGAGGTCCACATTAAATATTGGATGCAGACCAAGGAAGAGTGGAGAGTTGAGCTCAAAAGCATTGCTACCCACAACCTTGGTGATAGTGTAAGGCCCATAACGAAGTGGTCGAAGCTTCTGATGGGGCTCGGTGAGACGCTCCTTCTGCAAATGTAACCATACTTTGTCACCAACTTAAAACCGGTGTGGTACCCTCTGTTTATCATGGCGCTGCTTGTACTTAGCATTGGATTTTTGCAAAACCTCCTGGACCTATTGGCGGATGTGCTGAATCCGCTCAATGAATCTGGTGGCTTTGTCGATCGCAGAATGATTAGGGGAAGAGTTTGTCTGTGAGGTGGAAAGAGGAAGTTCAATGTCAATGGGACCCAAGGGTTGGAATCCCAGACCCACCTGAAATGGGCTATGGTCGGTGGAACTATGCAGAGCTCTGTTGTAACTGTGTTGGACATATGGGAGACTCTCATCCGATGTACGGGGATGCTTAGAGTACATGTGCATGATGTGCACAATCATCTAATTGATGACCTCAATTTAGACATCGGTTTGGAGGTGGAAATAAGTGGATTTTGTGAGATTGGTGTCCAACAAAGACCAGAGACTCGACCAAAAGGTGTTGAGGAACCTGTTGTCTCAGTCAAAGATGATGGTCTATGGTATCCCAAAGTATACCCAAACTCTTTCAAAGAAGAGATTGGTAGTATCGGTCATTGTGACAGTCTTCTTACAGGTTGTGAGGATGGCTATCTTCGAAAACCGATCAACGACCATAAACACGCAGTCATTTTCGTGCTTGGTGGTCGGCAAACCAGACATGTAATCCATGGAGATGGACTCCCACGGCTTCTCAAGAATAGGCAGAGGGGTGTATAAGCCTTGCTTCTTGATGGTCAGCTTGGAAATGGCATAGGAAGTGCAATATATTATATACTTGTTGACGTCCAGTCGAAGTTTTGTCCAATAAAAATGTTTCTGGAGGACGACCATAATTTTCTCTACGCCAAAATGTCCTGCCACCCGACTGTAGTGGGCTTCCCAAATCAACTTCGCATGCTCGCTTGTAGGAACATAGAGATGGCCCAAGTGGCATAAGAGCCCATCCTGAATGTGAAAATCATGACAGTGGCGCTTATACCCAAGAAGGTGAAACGTCAAAAGTCATGTGGGCCCTATGGGTAAGTTGGTGTAATTTGGTACCTCAACTTACTAGGGTCATAAATTTTGCATGTGACCTCTATTTTAGGCGTGTGATAGCTTGTTGGAAAGGTATTTCAGAGAACTACACATTTCGCCATCATACTTTGACTCTATCTGCAGTCTGACTGTGGTGATTTAAAAAAACAATGTTTAGGGCCTCAAAACGGCCTTGAAAGTACAACAAGATGTGCTAATATGAAAACATACAAAATAGGTCAGTTGGACTAGGCGAGAGGCCACCCGTATCCACCTGGAGAATGTGTGAGGCTTCAGAGAGCCCCAAAAGTGTAGAACTCACAATTATAAAGCAGTACAGAAAGACATGCTAAAAAAAAAATGGACACGAGGAGCCAGTTAGAATAGGTGGGTGGTCACCAATATCCATCTGGATCATTTCTTCTGCTTGCTTTACTGTAGCCGACTTCTTACTCTTCCATTTTCCTTTTGATTTATTCTCGAATTTGTATGGATTCTTATCTTCAATCACATGCTTCCCCTGAATAGCCTCTAGATGTGTCACTTGTACTGACACTTTATCAATGTTAGTAGGGTTAAACATTAAAATAGTGTGTCGAAGATATGAGTGCATGCCACCAATATATTTTAGAAGAGTTTCATGAGTATACAATAGAATTCCTAAGGATAATGCCTTCTTTTTGAATTCTTGTGTATATGCTTGAATATTTTGGCCTTTACCTTGTCTTAGATGTTCCCATTTTATAAATGTCATTTGTGTAAAAGCTAGTGGATATAATTTTTTTCTTGTGGCCTTAGTAAATTTATCCCAAGAAGAGATTACTTTACCCTTTTGAACAAGATCAACTTGCATCTTACTCTCCCACCATATTAAGGTTGTGCCACTTAGTCAAAGAGCAACTAATTGTATCTTTGTAGTGTCATCCATGATCTTTTGTACCTTGCAATATACTTGTATTTACTTGATCCAGTTGTCCAATTTCTCGGCATTCAATTCTCCATCATAGGTCGAAAATTCAAACTTGACATCCAATTTTAATAAAAACATATTACGATCAAACTTCTTCTAGGGCTTCTTTTTATGTGAAGAATGTTTACTTCCCTACAAAGAAGAAGATGATGAGGATGATGGTGAGGAGGGTTTTGAAGGACCACTTTCATCACCTCCTCCTTCCTCTTTAACTAGTTCAACTTTCTTTGATGTACCTTCCTCCTTGTCCTTCTCTCAACCCTCGTACATTTCTTCCACCATGGATTTCATTAAATTAAAAGCCTCGAAGAAATCATCTTCGGAGTTGTAAGGACCCAACTTTCTCGACGAAGTCATTTCTCTTCGACGAGTAAAAATTCTTGAACCAATCTCGGGATTGTAATTAGAAAGTTTGCCTTCTCCTCGCATGGATATGGACCTTGCAAGCATCCACTTGCAACCACTTGTCAAATCTTGTTCTAATACCAACTTGATCTGAAAAATCCTTAGATGCTTATTAATCTTTAAAACATAATAACATCTACTTGACCTTCGAAATAATAATGATCGCTTGATTGATTGAAAAATACGTGTGAATTACTTATCTATCCAAATACACTTTAATGATAAACAACTTGCAAATAACTGAGCGAAAATAGAACAACAATATTGAAATCACATACACAAGTTTGATAACAAAGTTCACCCAATTTTGGCTACGTCTCTGGGTCCGCTTCTAATAGACACCTCTTTATTAATGCTCAAATGTTTGTGTTTTACAATGACTTTTTTACACATTGCTCAACCGCAGAAACATAGTGCACTGTCAAATTCCTTGCGAAATTTCAATAAAAATGAGTATAAAGTTCATAAAATTATGTGTCGGAACCCCATGGCATGCATTACGGTGCATCCTCCAATTCTAGTTACCCCCAAGGACAAATTACGAGACATTGTACTCTGCAATTGATGTGTGTGTCCTTTGCCTTAGCCCACGCGCCCATTAAATAGGGCACGAGACTTAACCTCCCATCCGAAATTTATGGCACACTTCAATTATTTGTTAGGCGGGTTCCATAACAAACTCGCACCTTTGGTGCAATGATTATGTTGTTGACATATATGTGGTAGGTTGCGGGGTCAAACCCCGTCAATCTTGCCATATTTTATGGTGTTTGTTTAAACCATATGTTATAAATAACATATGCGTGGTAAAATGAATATAGTTTCAACAACCTCACGCAAGAATATAGTGTATGGTTATATGAGTTTCAAATGAACCATGGGCTAGGGGTTATAGCCTTCAACCCTTTTCTCGCCGAACGAACCTTTAGATTAATTCAAATATATTCGTTGCCTTATATGGTTAAGTCGCAATCGTATGGTGTAATGGTTAGATCGTTGGTTTGGTGGGTGGGAGACCCCGGTTCGATCCTCCGGGATCCAACAAAATTTTTAACAAACCTTACCCATTAATGGTCAATGGGAGGTTTCCACATGTCAACATATGATTGATCCACCTGTATGTAAGATATGCCACATCACCTACTCGGTTAGACGTATGGTGTGCCATGTGGCACCCCATGGTGTGGCCACGTTAGCATCGTATGGTTGTACAATTGTGCCACGTGTCACCCTTTCAGTGGTGACATGTGTCACCTTTGACCCTGTTGACTTTTGTCTTTTTGCCCTTGTTTTGACTGACCATAACTTTTGCATACAAACTCCGTTTGAGACGATTTTTACGTCATTTGGAAAGTTATCGTCAAGCTCTACGCAATAATGTAGTTTTCGAGAGTATTTGAGACGATCTAATTTTAAGGAATTATGAACCTTTATGGACCTCTGTGAGCGTTATGGATCCTCCTAGACCTCTGTGAGCGTTCCAGATCCTCATGGATCAAATAATAATGTTATTTTTTTAATTTTTATTATTCAAAGATTACAAGACAAAGTTATAATATATTTCTTTACTAAAATAACAATGCTTATATTTTATTAATATTTAATTTTTCCAAATATTTTATTAATTTATATTATCCAACTATTATAATACACAAAATTTATTCCATTAAATTTAAAATAATAAATATAGAGAATAATAATACATTTTGGTCTATACACTTTCGATGAAATTGTTCCACAATGTTTTACTCTAATATCGACTTTATGAATCTTTTATTAAAAAATAATATCACCCAACATTTTATAATTAGTAAAATTGACAAATGATTCTATACTTTTAGATAAGTATGGATCATTAAAATTTTCCTTAATTGTGACTAGGCTCAAGAAAAAGACTCTTTTAGAATTTCCATTTCCTTCCTATATTGACACTTATTTCAAGGAGAATGTGAAAATAATTATTAATATAAGTTTATATGATTATAAAACTAAAGGATGGAGTGGAATAGATGAAGGTCATGGTAGTTGCACTAGTTAAGGTGGGGAATGCCATCAAAGTTGGTAATGCCAAATACACAACAAGTACTATAGATGTTGCACGAAGTTATTTTGTTGGAATTGTCCTTAGAAGTTTCATCAAAATCAGTATATATATATTTGAATTTTGATTTTCTCAAACAATAAAAATTTTGAAGTTTTAATATTTTTTAATATATTCATTTTTCATTAAATAAAATATAATTTAAAATAAATATTCACTATTGTACGCCATCAACTTTGTGATATCTTAATTAATGCTTAGTAATTTAAAGGTTAACATAAATGTATTTTAATACAATACAACATACATTTGCTATAATAAAAAACAAATATGACAGTGAAAATATATCAAAACCAAATGTTATGATTGTACATCTATTTAATGTATTTTTAATATGGTGGTTGTAAATGGTTGTTAACTTTTCATATCCAACATAATTATAAAATGAAGGGAAAAAAAAACATAATTGTCTATTATAGATACCCATAATAAATGACACATCCACAATATAAATGTCCAAATAAATCATTTACATGAAATCAATCTTCATTGCCATAATGCTAATTATCTTCCTCGCTTGGCATTGTAATATTGTTGTTCTAAAAAATATGTTTAGATCTCGGATCATGTCTTAGTATGAACCACCAATCCTCATCCAACACATCTGGGTAAAAAAACACTTGGTTGCAATGTTTTGTGAAAACATAAGGCTCCTTACTTTCAACCCACATTTTTTTAGAGTTAATACATATTAGCCCACTATCACGATATTCCTTTACATTTCTCTGGTCGAAGGTATCCCACCACATGCAACAAAAAATAACACATTGAAATGATGAGAAGTTCACTTGCATGATCTCTTGTATCTTTCCAATGTAACCTAACTTCCCCTCTATCAGGTTTTCATCACGGTGGCTAGCACGACTAGATTGGTCAAACTCGATCTCCACTCCACAATTTTGTATGATGTGGCCTTCATCAACATACTCAATGTGAAAATGATGTCCATATGCCCACACAGATGGGAATAAATGCACCTGTAAAAATGTGAACAAAGGGCAGTGTCATATGTTTAATAACCGAAGCATTAATAAAAACATAATACACGTTACAATTCAAATGTACAATATTATAAATAGAATGTGGTACTCAGATAGGTTATTATAGAGTTGTTACACCCGAATCCTATGTTTAGTGCATCCATATCTTATCCACGTGGGTTACGACCGGACATCGCATATTTCTCTTGTATCTGGTCAACCACCCAATTGTTTGGATATATTTTTGGCATATTTTTTTTTAAATGATCACGATAAGGCATGCTTGTATCATTCAACTGTCTATATGCTTTCTTGTCACTGTCCCATTTCCTTCTTTTCTCTTCATACAGTGTCACCCATGGTTGCGTTGTAAAGAGCAAATTTATTGATGACATCCATTTCAAAATTCGTTGATGTATAAAAAATTTCAAATCAAATAGCATGACATCAAATATATATTATCAACTTAAAGATCGAATTTACCAATGGCATCAAAATTTATAAATTTGTTGATGTATAAAAGAATTCAAAAAGAATAGCACGGGATGAAAAATATATTATCATCTTCAATGTAAACAATTTCTATGTACTAAATTGAAAAAATATAATTGACTTACTCTTTATCAAGCGCCTTTTTTTGTTCATTTGGAGTAGCTCCCCATCCCTTTTGTCCTCATCTTGATAGTCTTCCAAACGAGTGCCCCTTCTATGTTTTCAATTTGCTTGATGTACTCATTGGCATAATAGTACAACTCGTATACTATGTACCCCTCTTCCATAGATCCCTCTGGCTTTTCCCTTTGTCGAACAAACCCCTTCAATTTTTTCATGTACCTCTCTAAGAAGAACATTCAACGACATGAGAGCACCCCAACTAATTCAACCTCATCAGGTAGGTGAATTAGAAGATGGACTTGCAAGTCCATAAAACTCGTGGAAAATTCTTTCTCAAACATACAAACAATCTCAGCTATCTCTTGGTACCATCATGTAATGTTAGCCATATGAATCTCCCTTGATGTGATCCAACGTACAAATGCAAATAATTTCGATATGGCATATTGCAGGTCCTGGGGGAAGTCATGGTTCACACAACCACACACGAACAAAGGACAATGACACTACAAAATAGACACACACATCATTAATTTCCATAAAACTATGAGTGCATAGCATATTTTTACCGTCGTTAGTATAGAACTAGGAGAATCGTGTATCCAACATACATACCCTTAGAAGGTTCATATGGTCATGTGATTTCAACCCTAACAAATTCTCATATACATTGAAGCAAGTAGAGTCGACCCATATAAAGAAGGTGCCTTCGCACCCAATATAACATCCTTCACTATAGAAAGACCATCTTTCTTCAAATTCCATGGAACATCACCTTCTTTAAAAGACTAAGAGGGACCAACCTCTCCTATAGTTTCGTTACTTGGCCAATGTCTCCTTTTAGTATTTGAATCAATAAGATCTCTCTTGACAACCATTGTGTCACTTTTATTTTATGATATGTGCCTCCATAAAGAAGATGAAACATTTTTTAATATATGCATGGGATCCAGTAAGTGGCCAATCTTAAGATGCTCCCAATATGGAATCTCATAAGATACATATTTTCTTTTCATCCCAATGGGCATTTTCTCAATATAGGTGTCAAAAAATTCAGGATCATCGAACATAGGTTCCCCATTTGAATCAAAGAATTTTGGCATTTCCTTATGCTTCTCTGTGTCATATGCCCTATTCCAATCTATCAATGTCATTATTTCAGGTCTCTGTGTTCTCTCTGGTTTACCATTGAAATCTGATGCAACTCCTTTATAAGGGTGGTCTTCTGGGAGGAATACCCTCGAACAGTCGTACACCGACTTTCGTATGTCCTTGGACCACCTAACCTTTATAAAAGGTCCAAAACATTTACATCTATGATACCCTTTTGTTACAAGACCTGCAATGTTAACATATACATAACATGTTAGTATAAAAAAAATAGTTGCTTCAAATGAAGTATGCCAAATAAAATTACAGATATAAACAAATCGATGAACGTGCTTACCAAAGCAAACTCCTAGTCCTGGATAATCATGTGTGGTGTACACACATATGCCATACAACGTAAAAGACCTCTCCATTGGGATGGGTCTTGATACATCATATACACGTATCCCTTCCCATAATTGCTTAAATTCATCGATCAATGGTTGGAGGTATACATCCATTCTCTTCACTTGTCTTCTACTCGAGACTATAAGAGCCAACATTAGATGTTCATTCTTCATGGACAACCATGGGGGGATATTATTATTGATCACTACCAGTAGCCAAACATAATAGTTGGTGTTTTGGAGGGTGTTGACTCATAAATTTTCCAACTAGCCACCAACCTACAAATGGTTGCAAGGCATACTAAAAACTTATTATGATAAATATAATTAGTAGGTGGGACCCCCTAAAAGAAAAAATAAGTGAAGAGTTTATTTCAATTATTCTCAAGATGACAACACATGAGTAAAAAGTTCAAAGGGATAATCTACATTAGGAAATGCATGACAATATTTTCATTTCTCCATCTTGATTATGAGGTTTGCTTTAACTTGATTGCATGCAATATTTAAATATTGATACTCGTATGAAGAAATACATAGTTTCAAACGTATAAGATGTTTATCATCGCTTGGAATTGAAATCTACGAACATGTTCTACTGCAAAAGATATATACATATATATACTCATGCATTGAAGTTTCATTATAAGCCCATCATTTATTTAATGAAATCGATACCAATTGACAATATTATTACAACATTTTTTATTATATGGGTCAAAGATGAGAGCATTTGATTGTATTCAAAGATATAACCATTTACAAGAATATTGGTTTGTTTCCTATTATACTTACAGGACCGACCCCCCTCGTTATTCCACTTTCCAGGCATTATTTGACGAAATCCTGAATCATGCATCATTTAAATCTTCACTCCCCCCCGTTGTATAAATAAATAATGGTTATAAAAAAATATGTACTGGCAGTTTTTGCACATATGGTTTGAAGCTTGGTTGGTATAAGGCATAAATATTATGGAACGAATATGAAAAAACTAAGCATATCTATGTTATGAGCATGCATCATACACTCCTATCATTTAGTTTCATTTTTCATATATTACAAACCCCTCCACCTCTCCCAAATTCATTATTATTCCCATGTTCTAAGTCATTATTAGTTTGTGGAGATATAAAGAATGTTTTGTAAAGATGAATAATTACAAGGGAATATTGAAATAAAACAATTAAGAGATACAAAGGGATTCCCACCTATTAATTGTTATTTATCATTATCGTTTATCATTATTTAATTAATATGTCCTACTTAATTAAAATTATTTAGCCTTCTAACTAAAAGGTAGTTGAACTACTTGAACTACCTCATTGAAGAATAAAAAGAGAAGGAAAAGAAGGACAAAAGGGAGGAATTTTTTTTCAAAGAGAGGGAATGTCTGACAAAGTAGTAGAAGGAATCAAAGCATGATTGAGTTTGGGTTGTGTCATTGATATGGTTTCCTTACCATCTTGGATAATTAAAGTTTAGAACTCTCGTCCAAGTCCATGCAACATTAAGTGACTATAACATTAAAAGAAAACGTCGAAGAATTAAAAAAATACTAATATGTTTCTTTCTTTAAACATTTCAATGTATTTTTATTTATTTTTATTTTAGTTAACTTATTTTTAATTTTGGTTAACTATTTAGGTTACCAAGAAAATAAAATACAATCCTTTTTATATTTTGGTTAACAACAATATTTAAAACAAAATTTTCATTTCACTTCTTAGGTTCATCTAAATATTACTCATTTTACAGTTTCTCATTTTAACAATTTTCATACTAAGTTTTTAAACTTTTGTTTTATATTTCATATAAAAGAAAACACAAAAATTACAAAGGTTACAAAATATGTAAAAATTAAATAATTGCAAAAAAATCATACAATAAAGATTTCAATTATTTTAAGTTTAGGGTTTTCTTTTAACTTAGGGTTTAGTTAGTTTAACTTTCTTTTTAACCTTTGCACTTACATTATTCACTAAAATTTTGTTTAATTTAACATTTCATACAAAAAACTATATATATATATATATATATATATATATATATATATATATATATATAAGCTAGCCATTTGTATTACCTTTAATGAGCATAAATTACAGAAGAAGTTCTAGATATTGGTGTTGAGACTGCCATAGAAGGAAACCAACCCCATCACCAGGTATAAAAGTTCCATAAAATCTGACAGTGACTACTACTGACTAACATAATTACAGAGTTTAGACTAAGATAAGCTATTTTGGGCCTGTAAATATACCAACAGAAATATCTTTGAGGTTTGACAAGCCAAACAAAAGCTACAAAAAACAAAATATAAGAGTCCATGAGAGACTATTTATTGAGAGAGCTATAAGGGAAGGAATGCCTTGACAAATCCGACCACTTGGGGGGCATTATTGCCTGGAGCAGGTCCTTCTCGTTGTGCCGTTGTGTTGGGTTATTCACGCCCAATTCCATAAGCCAATCCAGGCGTTTCTCCATGATCTCTTGGTAAAATTTATGCTCGACATTATCTCGACAAAGCTCCTTGATGACTTCTCGCT
>ML789530.1:42539-62898 GCA_009831015.1 Picea engelmannii | reverse complement strand
TATTTCTTCATGAATTGTAAGTGTTTCTTTTGCAAAACTTCTTATTGAATGGTTGTAGTTTAAATTTCTTGCATATTGCTTATAAATTTGCTGAATCAAAACCCTAGGTGACAAGCACACAAGTAGGTCCTTGTCTCATGTCCTCTGATAGAGAATTTTTCAGCCATTGAAAGAGAGAAAGAGAGCCTAGCCGTAGCAACATTCCTTGTTTCTCTTTCCCCTGTGCTAGCCGTACCTTTAAGAATCCAAGAGGAGGAAGACGTTCCAGGCGGCAGGCCTAGGTTATCCACACTTAGGGCCGTTTTTCCTTTAGGGTTTGATGAAAGAGCCTTGCTGTAGCAACACTCTCCCTCATTAAGCCTTCTTGTCTTGATTTTGTGCTTCATCTGAGCTAGCCGTTTGCCGGGGAGGAGGAGAGAGCACGAGGCCTTGCTTTTGCAACACCGGAGTGAGGCTCTCTCCCCTAGGGTTCTGTTTTTGAGGCCCTGCTTTAGCAACACCTTGAAACTTTTCCCTCTAGCCCTTTGAAATCTCATCTCCTTCGACCTTTGCGTCCTTCACTTATGACTCCATCAAACCCTAAGGCACTGATTTGAGAGTCCTCAAACGTTGAAGTGAAGCTGATCAAACAAACTCTTAAAACTTTTGAATCTCAAAACCCTAACCTACTATCCCTGAATGTTGACGTCACCCCTTGCTATTATATCATTGATGCAACAACGTTTTGTGTATGAGCAAATTGAATGGTAGTTGAGGGCATTTATTAGACTGAGTATTGATTGATTGTATTGGATGCCATATCATTCTTGTATTTATTGACAAGTGATACATTTATCATTGCTACTTTGTAAACATTGACTTTTAAATTGCTTATATTGAATATCAGATAGTCACTGATTTATATGAAGTACTAACCAAGATTGCATGTATCAGTTTCCTTGTTGTGTTGTCTCAAGCAGGTGCTTTTCTTTTCTTTGGTTATACCTTATTATTGGCTGTTTAGCCGGGACTATCTGATTGGCGGTGATCTGTGAAAGGGGAATTTGTCCTTGTCCTTTTATCCTTTGCCCTTTCAAAACCCCAGGTCACTGGGGACGTCTCCCCTGGGCCTAGCCTCCCTAAAGAGAAAGAAGCTACCCATCGTGGTGGCATTGGGTGGGATTTGTTCTTGTTATGCCAGTTTGGCCTTCCATCTTATAGCCTATTATCCTAGCTACAAACTATGCGATAACAGTGCTCCTTGACCATGGTCAATTGCTAGAGTTATTTCACTTAGGGGTGGCCAGTCCCTAAGGAATACTCATAGCTCATCTTGAAGACCTAGGAGAACCTTTTCACATTACCTTGTCTTGACTTTTGCTTTGCCACACAAAGCTCACAAGACTTATGGCAGTATCTTCTTGCCTTGACTTACAAGGCTTTTCTCCAAGTCTCAAGTCAGCCTTGACATACAAGGCAGTCTTGGAGAATTTCTTGTCTTTGACTTTTGCTTTGACACACAAAGCTCACAAGACTTATCTTGGCTTTTGCTTTGACACACAAAGCTCACAAGACTTGTAGCAACATCTTTTGTCTCTTGCCTTGACTTACAAGGCTTTTCCCCAAGTCTCAAATCAACCTTGACATACAAGGCAGTCTTGGAGAATTTCTCATGATGCTGCAACCTTTAACACTTCCTCTCATTGAGGGAGGCATTTTTTGCCATACCAAGCTCGTCCCAGAAGTACACAAATTTTCCAAAGGACAGAGGCTTAATCAATATGTCTGCTATCTGCTCATCAGTACAAATGTACTGCAACTTGATGGCACGTCTTTGGACCATGTCTCTGATGAAGTGATATTTCATCTCAATATGCTTTGATTTGTCATGGAAGATCGGGTTCTCTGTGAGCTTTAAACAACTCTGGTTATCACAATGGATAACAGTTGTTTCTAACCTCTCTTGAAACAACCCAGACAGAAGCTTTCTCAACCATACTGCTTCTCTGCTAGCATTACTAGCTGCTATATACTCTTCTTCAACTGTACTTTGTGCTATGGAGCCCTGTTTCTTGCTAGACCAAGATATCATAGCTGAACCCAAGCTCAAACAGTATTTGGAAGTACTCTTTCGGTCCACTGAGCTCCCAACCCTGTCTGAATTAGCATAACCATGAAGCAACACTCCTCCACTGGAGATGTATCTAAGTCCATATGCAATGGACCCTCTCAAATATCTGAGGATATGTTTGGCAGCAATCCAATGTCTGTGTCTCGGCTCAAACATGAACTAACTCAAGGCGCTTACAACAAAGCATATATCTAGCCTTGTATGGATCAAATACATCAAAGATCCAATAAGCTGCCTGTACATAGATGGGTCCACCAAGTCTGATTCAGAATTTGGCTCATGCAACTTCTTTAAGTTAGATACCATGGGTGTAGACATGGATTTACAATCCAGCATACTAAATTTGTGCAGTATATCAATTGTGTATTTTCCTTGAGAAAGGAAAATTTCATCTGTTCTTTGCCATACTTCTAAACCAAAGAAGTAATGCATGAGTCCAATGTTTTTCATTTCAAATTCAGAAGTGAGCTCCCTCTTACACTGGGCTATCAATTGTTCCACTCTAGTAAGGAACAAATCATCAACATATAGAACCAAAATCAGGGGATAATTTTCTATTAGCTTGAAATACAGGTTGGGATCAACTGCACTCTTGGAGAAGCCCTGGCCCTAAAGATAACTGTCAATTATCGCATACCAAGTCCTTGGTGCCTGTTTTAGCCCATATGGTGCTTTCTTTAATTTGCACACATGTGATTCTTTTCTATGAACCACGAAACCCTCTGGCTATTCTAAATATACTCCTTCCTCAACTTGGCCATTGAGGAATGTTGTCTTTACATCCATCTGGTGAAGTTTCCAACCCAAAACTGAAGCGAGGGATATGATGGTCCTGATGGAAGTGTACCTTGCAATAGGTGCGAATGTTTCATCATAGTCAATGCTTTCCTTTTGAGAAAAACCATGAGCCACAAATCTCGCTTTGTATTTCTCAATACTTCCATCAGCTGCATGCTTGATCTTGAACAACCATTTGGAGGTGACCATTGATTTTCCTTCCGGTCTTGGAACCACTTCCCATACATCATTTTTCATGATGGATTGATATTCTTCCACCATGGCATCTTTCCATACTTGCTGCTTAGCAACATCCTCATAGATGGTGGGCTATGCATCGCTAATCTGATACATAAGAGCCACATAAATTGAATATCTTTGAGGTCTGTTACTTTCTCTGAATGTACCTGAAGGAGCAACATGTTTTTCTGCCTCTCACAGAATTCCTCTACACCATGCAGGGTTCCTCTTAGCAGGAGGTACCTCCGGAGGTCTCTCTATCTGCTTTACTAGATCCACAGTATGAAACTGATCCAGTGGCTCTTCAGGTTCCTCCATCTCTGTATCCAGTTGCAATTCTTTAGATTGCTTAAATGCAGCTTCTTCATGAAATGTTACATCCCTGCTTACCTCGATATATCTTTGGCCTGGAACATAGATCCTGTAGGCCTTTGATGTTTCACTGTACCCCACAAAAATTCCTTTCTTCCCAGAAGGCTCCATCTTAGTTCTTTTCTCTTTCGGCAAACTGTCGGACACCATGAGACATACTATGGATGACATGCATAACACTATTGAGCTCTCGTACCAGGGACAATGGCTCAATTACAATTTTCAGGACTCCAGTGTCCGGGACAATGGCCCAACTCAAATGAACATATTTGAAGAGTTCCCAAAACTAGGGAGAATAACCCATCCTAATAAATGACTCAAATGAACATATCTGATGAGTTCCCAAAACCAGGGAGAATAACCCATCCTAAAATGACTCAAATGAGAACTTGTCAGATTCCTGTACCAGGGATAATGGTCCAACTAACCAAGACAAACTGCTGGGTTCACAGATCAGGGAAAATGATCCAGCTTGCATCAATTATATGTTGAGATCACAGCTTCTTTGGACACGTGACAATACAAATTGAAATCTAGACCCGTTCTTGCTGTGAAATTTGACAATCAAGCACAATTAACAAACTACATAGGATGCATACCTTGTACTTCGATAAACTGTTGTTGTCACAAAGATGCTACTACTGAAAGAATGTAACAATACTGTTAAAATTAATGCAGCTGCAAGAGCCATTCTCCGGGAGGATGGCAAAGACCCTAGTGATCTAGGGCCCCCAGTACACTCCTGGGGTTCTTGGTCTGGGACCAAGCAGTTAGAGCCATGGCAAAAGACCCTAGTTGCCCCCCCAGTGTATTTCTAGGGTTCTTGGTCAGGGACCAAGTAGTTTGATGATGTAAGTCCCTAGATGTGTTATAGGGCCCCTAGATGTGTTCCAGGGAATCCTTGCTCAGCGCTTGGATTGATCCTTGGTTGTGTACGTTGGTGGTTAAGCCCCTAGATATATTCTAGGGCCCCTAGATGTGTTCTAGGGTATCCTGGTCTGGGACCAGGTAGTTTCTTGGTTTAAGTACCAAGCCAAGATGATTGTGACCTTCCTCTCTCCCGGGATGGTCCACGTGACCTAGGAGCAGTTAAGAAGAAAGGCATGATCACATCATTGCCCCTCCTCGTATGCTGGGATGATAAAAGCTTATAAGTTATATCATGAGACTCATGTGGACAAAACTGCCATTAAAGAAGGACTTAACCTTTGACTTTGCCTTATTGTTTATTAATGAAACCCTTTGCTTGAGTTATGTCCCTCCTAATTGTATGATGATGTGTTGGTTTGATTCTTTACTTCTTCCTAAAGAAAGTTGACCGCCTTGATCTTGAAACCCTTCTCAACGACTTGTTTTATTACCTTGTTGATTTACTTGTGATCTATTTTTGATTTACCACTTGATATTTTAATTGGTAAAATATTATTTCTTTATTGTTAGGTATTAACCTAACCCTAAAGTTATGACAAGTGGACTAACATGTTAGCCCTATCTTATCTACCTAAAACTATATAAGGAGTGACCTATCCCTCACTTGACACACTTACTTTCTCCTAGCCGAGTTGAAGACTGAGATTTGCTGTGACTCTTCTGGACATGGTTACAAGGTTGCTACGGCTCTTCTGGACAGGTTTATTTGGGTCCTCTCAGCTCCTCTCTTGTGTGTTCTTGGTCTGCTCCAGCGACCGTGGGTTTATCCCTATCAGCCATGACTGTTTTAGTCTGCCGCTGACCTGTAGGAGTCTATCCCTGCCAGTTGTAAAGGGTTCTTGTTGCTGTTGGTGTTCTGGTACCTTCTTGTTGGTTTGACTGTGTCGCCTTGATATTTTGCTGGTGCTGCCCTTGTGTGCCGCCTTACCTTTTCTGCTAGCAACCCTAGTATTCTTACGTTGTGAACTGGATTGTTAGTGTTGTTTTGGACCGCTGGTATTTTGCCTTTGTTGAAGCAGATTTCTGTGTTCTTGGGCTGAAAGTGTTAAGGCTGTTTATGGGTCCTTTTTCTAGCCCTAGGTCGGACAATATTATTTTGTTTTCAAACCTATTGCTTGACAGTGGCTTGGACTTTAGATTTTCAGCCTACTGAGATGATTTTTGGTTTCCTATCCTAAGAGTTCTTCTTGGCATTGTTCCTATGATCATGATGAGATCTACCTTGAGGGTTTGATCCATGATCTACTAAGCTTTTTCGGAGCATACATTGAGGAAGGTAACAACAACATATTAGGTACTTTTGGTGTTCTGGTACCTTCTTGCTGGTTTGACTGTGTCGCCTTGATATTTTGTTGGTGCTGCCCTTGTGTGCTGCCTTACCTTGTCTGCGAGCAGCGCTAGTATACTTACCTTGTGAACTGGATTGTTAGGGCTGTTTTGGACTGCTGGTATTTTGCCTTTGTTGAAGAAAATTTTTGTGTTCTTGGGCTGAAAGTGTTAAGGCTGTTTGTGGGTCCTTTTTCTAGCCCTAGGTTGGACAATATTATTTTGTTTTCATCCCTATTGCTTGACAGTGGCTTGGACTTTAGATTTTTAGCCTGCTGAGACGATTTTTGGTTTCCTATCCTAAGAGTTCTTCTTGGCATTGTCCCTATGATCATGATGAGATCTACCTTGAGGGTTTGATCCATGATCTACTAAGATTTTTCTGAGCATACATTGAGGAAGGTAACAACAACATATCAGGTACTTTTGTTCTTTGTTTCAGCTATAAGTTAATATTCAGGTTTATGTTATGTTACTTACTGATTTATGCTATTAGATTATGCATAATTTTTTTTAATGTTTTTGCTGATCCAGAATTGGAGTAGCAGATGATTGGAAATTTATTAAAATATTTCTGTTTCTAGCTAGTCTACTGTTTTGCCCTTAAATTCTAACATGGTATCAGAGCTTAGGGCATGAAATGAGCTCATTTGTGACAGACTTTTGAGCCTGCGTAGATCCGCTATTAAGGGTTTGTTTTTCAGATCAACAGTAAGTTTGTTTTGCATTAGATCTCTCCTGTAAATAGTTTTTAGTATGGCTTCTTCTTCAGTCAAAGCAGAAGATAGGCTTGAAGAGGCTTCAAACTTCAATGCCTGGAAGGCTAGGGTCTTTAATATTCTAGAAGAAAGTGACTTGGATGAGCTAGTTACCAGGGTGATGGAAGAACCTACTTCAAATGCAGGAAGAGCAACCTATAAGAAGAGGTAGGCCAAACCCAAGAGGGTTATTTTTGATTTAGTTAAAGATAGTTTGATGCCTCTTATTGCTCACCTAATGACAACAAATGAATGCTTTGATTCCCTAGCCAACTTGTATGAAAAGAAGGCCCCAAATCAGAAGAGGACTTTGAAGAAACAACTACATACATTAAAGATGGGAAAAGATGAAACCATCTTTACCTTCTTTTCCAAAATTTCCCAAACAAGAGATCAACTTGCAGTAATTGGAGTTGCAGTAGATGATGATGACCTTGTACAAATAGCAGTAGATGGTCTTCCAGAATCACGGGAGACATTTCTCTCATCTGTAAATAGAAGAGAAGTTCAACCCAACTTTGAGAGATTATGGCATGATTGCTTGGAAGAAGAGGGCATAATTAAAAACAGAAATGAACCCTCCACTGTGAAAGACCATGCTCTTTCAGCCAAAGCCAAGAAATGGAAGAAGTTTTCTTAGCACAAAGGTAAAGGTAAGAAACCTCCATGTAAGCACTCTCATCCTCACTCTCATTTATCTAAAGTAAGATGCTTTAACTGTAACAAGCTAGGTCATTATGCAAAAGACTGCAGGAACCCTCCTTTAAAGGAGAAACGAAAAGGCAGGTTCCATGCTTCAGTTGCAACTGAGGAAGAAGAGCCTCAAAGAAAGAGAACCATAATTGTTTCTAAAGAACAAGAACAACGCAGAGAAAGTTATCTTGTTTCAACTCTCTTCAGTGTTGTCACCAAATTAGAAGAAATTTGGTTAGTGGACAGCGGGGCCTCCAAGCGTATGACTAGCTTCAAACAAAACCTTATGAACTATCAAGATAAGAAGTTCAATGTGAAGGTAGAATTGGGTGATGATGGCACTTATGCTATCAAAGAAGTTGGATCAGCCTCTTTTCATCTTTAGTCAGGTAATGTATTTCATGTTGAAGAAATTCTTTGTGTTCCTGGATTAAAGAAAAATCTTATTTCAGTTGTAGTTTTAGAAAGTAAAGGGTACACAGTAGCCTTCTCCAAAGGAACGACTCTTATGTGGCCCTCAAATGAAAGTATGAGCTCAGCCATGATAATCGGAGTTCAAGAAGGTGGACTTTACAAAATCTCTAGTCAAGTTATTCAAGCATTAGCTTATGAGATAATTAACCCTTGCGAACTATGGCACAAAAGGTTTGGACATATCAACTATAATGCTCTCCTAGGTTTGCAAAAGATGGTAACAGGTATGCCAGTTTTTCCTTTTTAGCATGATAGTATCTGTAGAGGCTGTGCTCTTGGTAAAAATACAAAGAAAACTTACCCTCACAGTAATAGAAAAACTAATTGTATCTTAGATCTTATTCATTCCGATCCCTGTGGACCTATGATTGCTTTGTTCATGAATGGTTGTCTTTATTATATCATTTTTATTGATGATTGCTCTCGTAAAACCTGGATTTATTTTCTGAAAACTACAGCTGAATCCTTCAGTAAATTTTAGGATTTTAAGAATCTTGTTGAGAATCAGACAGGTAGATATATCTGTGTTTTTAGAACAGACAATGGAAAAGAGTTTGACTCCCACAAGTATGATGATCTTTGCCGGGCTTCTGGGATTAAGAGGGAGCTGACTGTGCCTTATAATCCCCAGCAAAATGGGGTTGCAGAAAGAAAGAATAGGACAATTTGTGAGGCAGCCAGAGCTATGATGTATGATCAGAATCTTCCGTTGTCTTTTTGGGCTGAAGATGCTAGTACTGCAATCTATATTCAGAACAGGTGTCCTCATAAAGCCTTGGAAGAGAAAACTCCAGAAGAAGTCTTCATGGGTAAGAAGCCTTCAGTTGATCATTTGAGAATTTTTGGTAGTCCCGTCTACATTCATGTACCAAAAGAAAAGAAGACTAAATTAGAGCCCTCTGGAAAGAAAGACACTTTTGTGGGGTACAATGAGACCTCAAAAACATATCGAATCTATGTGCCAGGGAAAAGGTATATAGAGGTCAGTAAAGATGTGACCTTCCATGAGGAAGTTGCTTTCGTCGTTCCAGAGAGCTTCCTTGTAATACAGAGGAGCAGGAAGCTCCATCTCCAGAGCCTTCAGTTTCACAACTTTCAGATGAGCACAGGGAGGAGGCCAGAGAGCCTTCAATGGACTCCATAAGGGATTCTATTGAGTTTCCCCTAGAGAAACCTTCTGCCAAAAGGAAGCCATCACGGTGTCGTGAAATTTTAAAGGAAGCAGAAAAACATGCAGCACGGTAGCACCTAAAGGTACTTTCAGAGAAAGCAAGAAGCTAGATAAGTACTTAGGTTTGATAGCTCAGTTGAATCTTGTGATTGACTCAAAACCTTCCACTTTTGATGAGGCTGCCAAACATAAAGTGTTGAAGGATGCCATGATAGAAGAATGCGAGTCAATATTGAAGAATGATGTATGGGAAGTGGTCCGAAGACCTCAAGGAAAATCAATAGTAATCTCTAAATGGATTTACAAAATAAAGCATGCAACAGATGACAGTGTTGAAAAATTCAAAGCTAGATTTGTGGCTCATGGTTTCTCTCAGAAAGAGGGAATTGATTATGATGAGATTTTTGCTCCTGTTGCTAGGTATACTTCTATCAGAGTCGTCATTTCTCTTGCTTCAGTGTTTAATTGGAAACTTCACCAAATGGATGTTAAGACTGTCTTTCTTAATGGTGAAGTTGAGCAAGAGGTTTATATCGAGCAACTTGAGGGTTTTGTGATCCATGGGAAGGAATCCCATGTATGCAAACTCAAGAAAGCCTTGTATGGATTGAAACAGGTTCCGAGAGCTTGGAATGGAAGAATTGACAGTTTTCTACAGAGTCTTGAGTTCTCCAAGAGTATAGCAGATCCTAATCTTTATATAAAGATTGTGAAGAATCATCCTGTTATCTTGGTTTTATATGTGGATGATTTGTTCCTTACTGGAGAGGAACATCTGATAGCTCAGACTAAGAGGGCGCTGTCAACAGAGTTTGAAATGAAGGACTTGGGTCTTATGCATTACTTTCTTGGTTTAGAGGTGTGGCAGACACATGGTGAGATCTTTCTCTCACAAAGTAAGTATGCAGTTGATGTGCTTCACAGATTTGGGATGTTGGACTGTAAGTTTCATGGAGCCTTGCTTCCTGTTGGACCAAGAGATCATAGTTGAACCCAAACTGAAACAATATCTGGAAGTGCTCTTTCGGTCCAATATACTATCCATCCAATCTGAACCTGTATAGCCATGAAGCATTACACCTCCACTAGAAGTGTATCTGAGCCCATAAGCTATAAAAATATCTGAGAATATGTTTAGCAGCAACCATATGAATGTGTTTTGGATTACACATAAACTGACTGTGGGCATTCACTGCATAACAAATGTCCAGTCTAGTGTGTACTAGATACATCAAGGACCCAATAATCTGACAATATACTGTAGGGTCTTCTGGATCTGAACCTGTAGCTTGACCATGTAACTTCTTCAAGTTAGAAATCATAGGTGTGGTCATGGACTTACAAACCAACATCTTGTGTTTCATGACAGATTGAAACACATTGAGATGAGATATCACTATGTTCGGGACATGGTGCAGCAGAACATTCTCAGTATTCAGTATGTTCCGACGATGGAACAAATTGTAGATATTTTGACCAAGCCCATGTCGTTGACAAAGTTTGTATACTTTCGATACAATCTTGGTGTTGTTGAGAATGCCTCTCTTGCTGAGAGGGAGTGTTAAAATTAATGCAGCTGCAAGAGCCATTATCCGGGAGGATGGAAAAGATCCTAGTTGTGATCTAGGGCCCCCAGTACACTCCTGGGGTTCTTGGTCTGGGACCAAGCAGTTAGAGCCATGGAAAAATACCCTAGTTGGGTCCCGAGGGTATTTCTGGGGTTCTTGGTCAGGGACCAAGCAGTTTGATGATGTAAGTCCCTAGATGTGTTCTAGGGCCCCCTGGATGTGTTCCAGGGAATCCTTGCTCAACGCTTGGATTGATCCTTGTTTGTGTACCTTGGTGGTTAAGCCCCTAGATATATTCTAGGGCCCCTATATGTGTTCTAGGGTATCCTGGTCTGGGACCAGGCAGTTTCTTGGTTTAAGTACCAAGCTGAGATGATGTGTGACCTTCCTCTCTCTCTGGATGGTCCATGTGACCTAGGAGTAGTTAAGAAGAAAGGCATGATCACATCATTGCCCCTCCTCGTATGCTGGGATGATTAAAGCTTATAAGTTATATCATGAGACTCATGTGGACAAAACTGTAATTAAAGGACTTAACCTTTGACTTTGTCTTATTGTTTATCAATGAAACCCTTTGCTTGAGTTATGTCCCTCCTAATTGTATGATGATGTGTTGGTTCGATTCTTTGCTTCTTCCTAAAGAAAGCTGGCCGCCTTGATCTTGAAACCTTTCTCATCGACTTGTTTTATTACCTTGTTGATTTACTTGTGATCTATTTTTGATTTACCACTTGATATTTTAATTGGTAAAATATTATTTCTTTATTGTTAGGTATTAACCTAACCCTAAAGTTATGACAAGTGGACTAACATGTTAGCCCTATCTTATCTACCTAAAACTATATAAGGAGTGGCCTATCCCTCACTTGACACACTTACTTTCTCCTAGCCGAGTTGAAGATTGAGATTTGCTGCGGCTCTTCTGTACAGGGTTACAAGGTTGCTGCGGCTCTTCTGGACAGGCTTATTTGGGTCCTCTCAGCTCCTCTCTTGTGTGTTCTTGGCCTGCTCCAGCTGCCGTGGGTTTATTGCTATCAGCCAGGGCTGTTTTAGCCTGCCGCTGACCTGTGGGAGTCTATCCTTGCCAGCCGTAAAGGGTTCTTGTTGTTGTTGGTGTTCTGGTACCTTCTTGCTGGTTTGACTGTGCTGCCTTGTTGTTTAAATGATGCCACCTTGATATTTTGCTGGTGCTGCCCTTGTGTGCTGCCTTACCTTGTCTGCTAGCAGCCCTAGTATCTTACCTTGTGAACTGGATTGTTAGGGCTGTTTTGGACTGCTGGTATTTTGCCTTTGTTGAAGCAGATTTCTGTGTTCTTGGGCTGAAAGTGTTAAGGCTGTTTGTGGGTCCTTTTTCCAGCCCTAGGTTGGACAGTATTATTTTGTTTTCAGCCCTATTGCTTGACAGTGGCTTGGGCTTTAGATTTTCAGCCTGCTGAGTTCATTTTTGGTTTCCTATCCTAAGAGTTCTTCTTGGCATTGTCCCTATGATCATGATGAGATCTACCCTGAGGGTTTGATCCATGATCTTCTAAGCTTTTTCTGAGCATACATTGAGGAAGGTAACAACAGCATATCAGACACTTTTGTTCTTTGTTTCAGCTTAAGGTAATACTCAGGTCTATGATATGTTACTTACTGATTTATGCTATTAGATTATGCATCAGAAATTTTAATGTTTTTGCTGATCTAGAATTGCAGTAGTAGATGATTGGAAATTTATAAAAATATTTCTGTTTTTAGCTAGTCTACTGTTTTTCCCTTAAACTCTAACAAATACCTTGGACTGCTGTAACTAACAACTCTATTCTTCCGATGGAGATACCATAAGATCTTCTAAACCTTTCCTTCTATATCTCAAAACTGTGACTTGTCATATATAACTGAGTGTATGATTTTCCTTACTGCTGTTTGTCCAAGAATATAAACAAGATTTTCATGGTGACAAACTGTTGTCTTACTTGCTGTCCTATCTCTAGTTGACTTACTGAGTATATGTGGATGAGGGTTTGAATGCAATTCGGTGCCTCCTAGTGCTGTCGTATACAGGTTTCTTCTGCTGTCCAAAACTGCAGAGATATCATCTCCTTGTGCAAACGTTTTGAGGCTTTCATTTTCTTCATTGTCATAGGTGTCCAAATGACCTAGCCTCAAGCCTCCTTATAAACTACAGACATAGCCCAGCGTTTATTAGAGGTATTGAAGCAAGCGTTTTGATCACTGTTTTGGCATTTTCTAATTCTGCATCATCTAGAAAAACAAGACAAGACTTGAAGTCTGCCAACATCTTTGTTTTGCCTGTAAAAACATCTTCCTTATTGCCACTGTCCTGTAGGTTTCCTTTGTTTTCTAGATAAAGCTCTTGGCTTCCCAAGATTGTCCCTCCATAACTGGCCAATAACATCCCTGATATTTTGTCAAACACTGGTCTGAAACCTTCCTTTGACAAACTCTGAAGTCACACTACCTTTTGTCACCAAGTGACCAGTCCTTGGACTGCTGTTCTTTGGACCTCTACCACAGTCCGAACTTTTGGATTCAAAACCAGTCAACAGTAGAGCATAGCATAGCTCTAAAACCAGTCACTAAACTCTGTCACAAGAAGCCCAAATCAAGTACTTACCTATATTCTTGCTTCTAAAACTTGGACTGATATCCTACCTGAAATTTTCTTGATATACACACCAGGACGGACTTGAAGAAATTCTTAAGACTTGCCTAGAATGAGCTCTGAGATTTTGCTTGAATTTGCTCCTCAAGCTCACACAACAGACTTTAGATATGCTCCAAAACTTGCGCCCAAGTTGGATCTGCAGCTCTACCTGGAACAAGACTGAACTTTGCCTTAAATCTGGTCTAAGAGAAGGTCCTAAAGTCCGCCTTAGCTCTGAGATTATAGTAGACCTGTACCATGCCTTCAACTCACCTCAAACAGACCTTAAACTTGGTTTAAGCACTCCTGAAATATTCGCCCAGACATCCTTCTATATTCGCTGGAATATTCTGCGAACTCATCTTCCTCTGTGAAAATGCCCTCTTTCAGGGTGGCTCTGATACCATGTTAAATTTTTCAAGCTTAAACAGATAACAACAGTTCACAGTAGTGTTCTTTAACCTTTAACAATTAACTAGAACATTAACTGAAGCATAAGGATCACTGAAAGAAAGACATTCACAGAGTGCACAAGTATTTATCCTGGGAAACCCTCGAGGAGAAGAAAACCCAGCAAAACTTCTTGTGATATATTTATCAGTCAAACAAGTACAATGACAGTACAAGACTTCTCTTCTTGAGAGAGATAAGTCAATAGCACTTACTGCTGATTCTGTGTCTTCAAACTCCTCTCAGCCTCTACCCAGACCTGTAGCTTTTGTTGTTCACTTGCTGCTGTCACAAATCTTTCCTTTAAGGCTGCCCTGTAGTCTGCCTCAGACCAGGGTTAATGGTTGCCTCAGATCTGCACTGAAAGCTGCCTTAGAACAGAATTAATGTGCCTCTGAATAGGCCTCCTAGCTGCTGCTCAAAAACAGAGTTATCAGCCTTCTAGCTGCTGTCTTAATCCAGATTTACTCTGCCTTCTAGCTGCAGCCTCAAAACAGATTTATTCTGCCTTCTGTGTGCTGCCTTAGAACAGTATTAGCTTGCCTCAGAATAGCTGCCTCAGAGCTGCTGCCTTAGTGAAAGATCTGATGGGAATGAGGGGTGCCTCCCCTTCCTTTATATAGGATAGGCCACCCCCTAGGTTAGGGACGACCTAGGTTAGKGTAGGGCCGACCTAGGCTAGGTTAGGGCCGACCTAGCTAGGGYGGTTTAGAGGAGGGATGCTTAGAGGCCGACTTTCCCAAGTCGGTTAGAGGAAAATATCCTCTGCAATTGTTCACATTTCAACAACTTTGACCACCTTGGCAACTATATCCCTCACTACCCATTTCGAATCTACAACTATCTTARAAACAYTTCTTCAGCTACGAGTGTGCTTAGGATCTATAKGAGAGCAGATGGAGMCCCCCTTGAGCTTTCCCCTCTAGCCATTGTTCTTTCTTCTGCCCCTAAAGGCATCAGGGTAACGKGCATTGAAGGMAAATCTATGAGATTTTACTCTCTTAGAGTAGCTTTATCTATTGGACTGCCTTCTTCTAGAGCTCTCACTATTCCTTCGACTGGGAGGATCACCCTACTTTCCATTGCTTGAATTAATTAACCCTCTCTTTCCTCTSTTTTGARGCCAAACTATTTGAGTTTTCTAATTTCATCTCCCCCCTCTTCTTCTGCCCACAAGTCTCACCCTCAACTCTCTTAGAGGCGACTGAGATGCCTTCTCCCCYAGCAAACTATTTAAGTGCCAGACCAATGGTCTTCCCCACCCTTCAACAATAGGGTATTCCGGTTTCATTTTCATATGATCAGAGGACAAATGATTAGTGTTTGATTGAAGTTTTCTCTCTCCATTTCTCCTATAGGAAATGAAGACTTGCTTGGTTGCTTTCATCATGGTCAGATCCATTGTATTCCATACATACAATGCCATTATTTTTTCCCTCGTTCCATTGAAGATAATCGTTGTGGCATGCCTTGTCTGATTGCTCTCTTGCTGCCACTCTTTGCCATAAGATTTCAGAGGAGGTCATGGTTAGTGCTTGCCGCACCTGTTTTCCCATCATCCATTCGAATTCTTTGGATGCCATCATCGATGTTACTTCTAGTTAATGCCACTTTGCTGATGTGTTTCCTCTTGCCCTATCACAATCCACTCATCCTTGTTGGTGGAGGAAGTGGTACTCTCTTGTAGCCTGTCATTCTCAACATTGTCACTCCTCTTGTTAGCTGCACATATGATCCTCCTTTTTGAATCATCCCTTTGTGGTCCACTACTTCTTTTCGCTCTCTATGTTTGGTTATTGTTATCTTTTTCTCTTAGGTGCCTAGAAGAAGCATTATAGGAAGCAATGAACAGAGAAGAAGCTGTCCTATTATTGATTGAGTTGTGTTTGTAGGATAGGGAGATCGTTTTGTCCAAAAAGCGACACTGACAAGTAGTAGGTAAATCAAATATTGATCACATATTTGATGGATTGTTTCCTTTCAATGTTAGGAATTCTTAGAATAAATCAAGTTCCAAGACTAGATGTGTTAGTCGATTATCTCAATATCTTTTCATTAAATTGACCTTTCTCTAAGGTGAGCCTGAGTATCGATAAATTATTAATTGATGTTGTTGAATTCTTACATTCTAGAACCTTATACCAGAATGAGCCCAATACAAGGCACCATCCTTTATAGTGTTTTAATAGAATATAGCTAAAACCCAGAGTGTAACCCTTGCAGATGCATGCACCATTCTGCATTTTCATGGCCTTTCCTGTCTCACTGAACACAGGAGAAGACCATTGAAGTTCAAGGATAGTTACATGTTGATGGAAGCACATGGCACCATGAGATTCAATTCTGGCACACTTGGCATAGTCGAGGAAGGAAGCCCTAGAACAAGAACACCCTACTTCAGGAGATGTCTAGAACATGATCTATGGAGAATTAAGGGGTCAAATACAACCTAGAACAGGAACACCCTACACATGGGAGGCCAGAAGCAGGAAGGAGAGCAAACACTTGAGCTTGGAGGAGGCGTGGGACATGACAAGTGACAAAAGAAAGACCTAATGGAGGAATGCCTGTTGATCTCTTTTTCTTGTTCAGGAAAAGGATCAATACTGAGGGGGTCCTGGGAGAAGATAGGAACACCCTAATTCGTTTTTATAGAGGTGGTACTCCTCGTTATCAATATTTGATATTCTTTTCTTGCTTGAATAAATAGTAGGGGGGAGTGCAATGCAACTAAACTCCATAATTTTCTAAACAAGCAAGGTTCTTTAGCATAACCAGATATTCTTTTTTAACCACAAATCAGGCAGTTCCAATTCATAAAGTGACCGGAAAACAAAGGTTGCAATTATAAGTTTTGTTTGCTTAGCTCAACATAAATATACCTTCACCATATTAGCAAGCAAAGATGCATCCAAGACAATGCCTAAGAAGAAAGAACACAAAGGTAACAAAGGTCTATAAGAAAGCTTTAAATGACTTGACTATTCGTATCATAGGGATGTAAAGGGACATATGCTCAAGATGTCGGCTCTGTTATACAAAGTCTGAAATCATAAAAACTAATGCTCTTTGATAGCTTCTTGTGGTGCTTTCTTTAAAATAATAATGTGAAAGTCGCTTAGAAATCAGAAACAATATTTTCCAGAGCAATTACAAATCTCTATGATCTAAATAAACGACTGAAATAAAAGTATTCTCCTTCGAAGGTTGGGATGGGCTCTTGTAGACCCAAAATATAGAAACCTAGAAGAATGCAAAGGAGATTCAATCAGAAGTTGGCCGTCATAGCACCATCTATGAAACAAAAGGTTGGATGAGATCGGGAGTAGGAAAAGAAAGGGAAAGTCTTAGAGATCTGTACTCACAAAATATGAAGGTAGATTGCTGAGATCTGAACCCTTTGAATGTTCTTGAACGCTTCTTTTATAATGCTTTCTCCATCCTCTTGGCAGTTGTTTTAAAGTTAGGGTTTTTCCATTGGAACAATCCTTCACAATACATTTTCTTTAATGAAATGACTTTGCCACTTATTTAATGCTTTAATAAAGTAATCATTGATAAACTTGCACTTAGAAATTTGTGCCCTTCATTGGGGCCCACTTTATATCTTCATAAATTTCATTTAATAACTTTTCCCCAAAGTCGAAATAATGATGACTATATTTTAATTTTTGGGGCATGACAATGGACATATCTGTTGATTTTCTGCTAAACCTGGCACCCGACTAATAATTCCAATAAACTTAAGTTATTAATTAAAAGCACAGCCAAGTTGTCAATGATACAAATAGCGGAAGAAAAATCAGAAACCAAACACACATTGCACAAGAGATTTCGGGTAAACACCCCTGGAAAAACCCTTGCGGGAAAACCGGTTCTGAGTTTGATTTTATTAAATAAAATCTTGGGCTCCTGTCCTAGGATAATGGCCCATCAGAGGAATTACAATGCAGCAATAGCCTAGCCCACTTGGCTTCTATCTCCTTGCTGTACCTTTGCACACTTCCTCAGGCCTGTCCATTCAGACACAAGTACATGAGCAAAACTCCTTCTTGCTCCTATCCACTCATGGTGTGCCACTCACTCTCCTTAGATTTTCTTTTATAATCTCCCAATGATTAAAACTCTATCTCCAAAGTGATCAACGATCAAGATTTGATCTTGATCTCTTGAGATCAACGACTGTGACTTAATCTCTTGTTGAGATGACTTAAATCACATAAGTCACTCAACTTTATAAAAAGTCACTCTAGTCATTAAATAAAAGCCACTTTAACAATAAAGTTGATATCTAGAGATTGTCTCTCGGACACCTCCTCATGCTAGGCACCACCAATGCAGAAGTACTTGTCCAAGCTACCTCAAAAACTAACACTCCCTCTTAGCGAGGAAGGTACTTCTGGAAGAGCCTTCTCTTGGATCAATCTCTGACCCCATCAAATCTGCTGCTACTGTAGCTGCTCCCTCAAAACTGGAAGACCCTCTTGCTACCTCTATTGCTCTCTGATCTGATAAGCTTCTCTCCTCATTCATCAATGTCAGGTCATACCAGCTGACAGTCTTGGATGAAGCCACTCGTCCACTAGACTCAGCCACCGACACTAATATCTGATTCAAGATCCCCTTGGACCCCACTATAGGCTGTTCGAGCACCCTGTACAACATACCCTCCTTGATGCCAAGCCTCACTGTTGCATCCAAGGTCTTTCCCTCTGAATGTATGAGCACCTATCCATCCTCAAACATCACTGCATACCCCATATCCTCCAGAGCTGATATTGAGAGCAAATTGACCTTCAGCTCTGGTACAAACATCACCTCATCCGCCTCTAGAGAACCACTTGACTCTAGCTGGAATCTGACGCATCCAACCCCCTTCACTGCATACATGGTGCTAGCCCCACTCTACACATGCAAGTCTAAGCTCGTCTTTGAAACACTAAGGAACGCCGACCTCATTCCTGTCATATGGCGAGACAATTCGCTGTCCAAACCTCAATCCTGATGCTGCCATCTCGACAACATGTTGAAAAACTCAAAATTTTGACCTCCTGCACCTGTTTCCCTGTCCCGAGGCTGCTCGGGTCCTTTTCTGGGTTGCCCGAAGCCTTATTGGGCACTGCCCATCCATCTTAGCCTGCTGCCCAGGCTGCTTGCCTGGTGCCTGGACAATTCTCGGGTTGCCAGACTGTTGCCTGAAAATTTATGGGCCCGCTGCCCGGGGGCTTGTAATGTCCCCAAATATGTTGGACAAGAATTTAAGTGTTTTACTGTGCAAATTATGATGTTGCCGATGTTATATTTTTTTAAACAATTTGTATTCAGATATAGTATATGCCCAATTTGACATATGACTTTCCACAAACAGTTTGCATACATTACATTAGATGAATTTCCATCAAACACATCACTAATCCAAATACTCCAATAATGGAGGTGACAATATTGGCATCCTTTATTATGAATGGTGACTGGAAATACAATAACAGTAGAATCCTAATGGCTGCTATAACAGTTTCTGTAAACACTACAAACTCAAAACAAGAAACCTAGAATGATGCCAAGAGTTGGTGTCAACTGCTCCAAGGCTCTCCTAGACCTACTACGATCTTCTCCGACACTACAAATGGCCCTCCGATCCACTATAACCCTCACAGATCCAATCCAAATGGCTTGCTGCAACCACCAAACCCCTTTACAAAGATCCTCGCGGGATGGGATTGGGCAACAGGTGGGGCCTCATGGGACCCCTGGCATTCAACCAACAAGGACGCCTTCCGAAACCATCCTGCAACAATCTCCAGTCTGCAAAGATCCTCACGTGATGAGCTTGGGCAACTAGTGTGGCCTCGCGGGACACTTACTTGCAAAATCTGAATACGGCCTCAACCTCCTCCGAAAAGTTCCGCAAATCTCATGCGAAAGCCGATATTCCTTCAACTGAAACCAAACCCCAAATTGAAGCTCCAATGGAAATCTTGGATGGATTCCCCTCTTGTCTAGCTAGGGTGGATATTGCACCACCGAAACCAAACCAATAGTGGAAGGGTTTTGCTAAACCCTAATGAAACAATGGCTCCAAGAGCATTTTCAAAATGAGAGATCAAATCATAATGCCAAAGTGAGGCTCTACCCCTCCTTTTATCCCTTTTCCATCCCTTCTAGAACTTTCCCCTTTTTGATCGAATCAAATAGTCACCAGACACGTGGTCCTCAAATAGAACTTCTAGAATTTAAGTCGTTTTACTGTGAATATCATAACAGCGTTTTATCCCATAGCTGGATGATGGAGGAAGACTTTGACAACACTAGTCATCCAACACATCAGATATTGGATCTTGTAGAAATTGAACTGACTGTTGCACTGGTTCCACTGCAACTTCTTGATTTTCTGTGCATTTATCCTTTAGCGTATACTCAAGATTCTTTTTCAAAAACTGAAATGAATTAAAGCATAATGGTACAGAGTTATTTTGGATTAACTCATAATTCGCCTCAGGCTTTAATCTTTCATCTGAAATTTGAAAATCAAAGTAGGTAAAGGGCTGCAACTCTGGATTTAGAACAGCCTCCACATCAGCACTAGCATCTTCACCTAGTTGATCAGAACATCCTCCCTCTTTACCAATGCCAACTTGTTTACAATTTCTTCTCAAAAATTGAAAAGAAGAGAAACATAAGGGCAAAGATTTTTCCTTTACTCTGAAATTTTCTGCCTCTTCCTCATCGCTGTCATGACCGTTGTGCAAGGGTTGATTGTCATATCTGAACTGTAAATGACCTTTTTCCTCCCATTCATATGTGGCTGATTTCTTTGAGCAATCCACCTCTATTTCAGCC
>ML789530.1:9826-34574 GCA_009831015.1 Picea engelmannii | reverse complement strand
TACCCACTCAGTTACAAGTACATGAGCAAGACTTCCTCTTGCTCCTATGCACTCATGGTGTGCCTCTCACTCTCCTTAGATCTGCTTTTATAATCTTCTAATGACTAAAACCCTATCTCTAAAGTGATCAACGATCGAGATCTGATCTTGATCTCTTGAGATCAATGACTGTGACTTAATCTCTCATTGAGATGACTTAAATCACATAAGTCACTCAACTTTATAAAAAGTCACTCTAGTCATTAAATAAAAGCCACTATAACAATAAAATTGATATCTAGAGAGTGTCGCTCGGACACCTCCGCATGCCAGGCACTGCCAATGCAACAGTACCTGTTCGAGCTACCTCAAAAACTAACAATATCAGCTTCAGAAATCATTCCTAGGTTCTTCATGTTTTCAGCTTTTCAACGAGCTCTTGTTTGTGCACTTTGGACGTCTGTAGCTCAAGTTATGAGCTCGGGAAGTCAAGGTTCCGAATCAAGCTTATTGAAGGCAGCCACATAGACCCAACTGTTCTTTTGAATTCCCACGAAAAATCCTGCAAGATTCAACTTTTGGAACCACACCTAATGTGTTCTTCATGTCCTTAGCTTTCCAATGAACTTTTGTTTGTGCAAATCCAATGTTGGGAGCTCAAGTTATGATCTTTGGAAGGTGGAGACACAACCACCATTGATTTTCCCTCCAATGCAATTGTGGCCCTTGATCTACAATTTTTCCCTATTTATCCCACATGCACCGGGGGAGGGTAATGTGAACTCTTTATAAAGATAGGTGCTCTCTTATGAAGTTTGAGCGTGGAAGAAGAGAGAGCCATGGAGCTTGCCCCTCATTGTGTTGTGTATATTTGGTCGCCTAGTCACTGCCCAATCACCACCATGCTATCGTGCCATGTCATTATCCAGTTATCACTAGCCAAAGCTTGATAAATTCTATGGCTATTCTATTCTATGCTTGAGAGCATGTTATTTTTGTTAAATTTAATGTTTTGTATTAGGTTATCAATATATTTTCAAAACAACAACATAGAAAGGATCACTGAAAGAAACACAATCACAAGGTACACAACATTTTATCCTGGGAAACCCTCATGGGGGGAGAAAACCCAACAAAAACCTTCTCAATAATAGATTGCCAATACAATGCCAAGACTTAAGACTAAACCACCAAGAATAACCTAGGACTGAGCATGCACCTCTCTTCTCCTTCTTGGGACTACAACTTCCTTCAAAAGATGCGCACTAGAAGTGTGAGTGAGTGAGTGAACAAATGAGGTACCATCCTCACTTATAAATACTAGTGAGGAGGTGTTAGGGTTATGTCTCTTCACTTAGTAGGGTCGACTTCTTCCAGGAGTGGTTAAAACCACTTTATCAACTCTAGGGGCTGACTTCTCAAATACCACCATATAAATATGGTTTGACCGATCCACAAAAGGGGATTTGGTCTTTATACAGGACCCGACATGATCAATCCACAAAAGGGGATTTGATCTATAAGATAATAACTCAAATATAATTAGAATATTCTTCGAAGTTACAATATTTCAACACTCCCCCTTAACGAGAAGGGTATTCTACTGACATAACCCAGTACAACATCATCAGGACAGAGAGAGGGAAACAACATCATCAACATCTGGAACACTGACTGGCATATCTATAAGTCATCAAAAGTTTTTCTCATCATCAATATCATCATCGTTCACAACATGGAGTTGTAGTAGCATAATCATCATCATCTGCATGAGGCTGAAACATCAACATCAATTAGCATAACGCTAAAGAAACAATATCACCAACACGAGGCTGGTACATCATCATCAACAACACGAGGCTTGTACAACATCATCAACAACACGAGGCTGAATCAACCACATCATCAACACGAGGCTGAAACAACAACATCATCTGCACGAGGTTGAATCAACAACATCATCAACACGAGGCTGAAACAACAACATCATCGGCACGAGAATGAGACAACAACATCATCATCATATGGCAATAGAATGAGGCAGGTGCAACAACAACATTTTGTGGTACTCTGACAGACCGTCTTTACCGGACCTTCAGGATTTGCCTAGGAATCATAAGATTCCCTGGGATATAAAAATCCTAACGGAGCTACCACGTGGTACTCTGACAGACCGTCTTTATCGGACCTTCGGGATCTTCCCAGGGATGATCAATCCCTTAGGATATAAAATCCTAACGGAGCTACCTGCTGTTGGTCAGGATACCATAGTATCATCAACATCACTCCCCCTTTCGAGGGAGGTCCTTTCGGACAACACCAAGCTTGTCTCAGAAGTACTCAAACTTTACACGAGACAGAGGCTTGGTCAACACATCTGCAACCTGCTCATCTGTGCCAACATATTGGAGCTTTACAACTCCCCTCTGCACCATATCACGAATGTAGTGATACCGGATCTCTATGTACTTCAACTTATCATGGAACATTGGGTTCTTCGCCTTCTTTATGCAACTCTGGTTATCACATAGAATCACGATGACTTCCATCTCGAGATCGAATAGACTTGTCAACAACTTCCGAAGCCATATGGATTCACAACTGGCAAAACATGCTGCAATATATTTCGCTTTTGCCGTGCCGAGAGCAATACTGGATTGCTTCTTGCTTTGCCATGAATTCATGGCTGATCCCAGATTGAAACAAGATCCTGAAGTGCTCTTTCTATCAGAAGCACTTCCAGCCCAATCTGAATCAGTATAACCATACAGTCTAAAGTCATGATCTCCAGTATAATAGAGACCATAATCCAACGTACCCTTAAGGTATCTCATCACTTGCTTTGCAGCTACAACGTGAACACATCTGGGCTCTACTAGATATTGACTGAAGGTGTTCACAACAAAGCATATATCTGGCCTGGTATTCGTCAGATACATCAACGAACCAATAATCTGTCTATATAGAGTAGCATCAACTAATTCTGATGAAGGATGAACTAGGAGCTTCAACTTTGTTTCCATGGGTGTGTTCATGGATTTACATTCCAACATGTCAAATCTCTTCAGTATTTCAACTGCATACTTCTCTTGGTTAAGGAAGATCTTCTCTGGGCTCTGCCAAACTTCAAGACCTAAGAAATAATGCATCAAGCCTAGGTATTTCATCTCAAACTTTGCAACGAGCTTCTTCTTACAATCTGTGATGTGCTTTTCTTCTCCTGTTAAGAATAAGTCATCCACATATAGTAGCAATATAACTGGTTCATCATTCATAACCTTGAAGTAAAGGTTAGAATCAACTTTACTCTTGGTAAAGCCCAAGCTCATCAGGAAACTATCAATTCTGCCATACCAAGCTCTAGGAGCTTGCTTCAACCCGTACATAGCTTTCTTTAACTTACAGACACGAGTCTTTCTATCCTCAACTTCAAACCCTCGTGGTTGTTCTATATACACTTCTTCTTCAATAACACCATTTAAGAAGGTTGTTTTCACATCCATCTGGTGTAACTTCCACTTCATTTTGGCTGCAAGAGCTATGATGGTTTTGATAGAATTGTATTTGGCTACAGGAGCAAATGTCTCTTCATAATCAATACCTTCCTTTTGAGAAAAACCACGAGCCACAATCTTGGTTTATGTTTTTCAATACTTCCGTCTGCTACATGTTTTATCTTGTATATCCACTTGGAAGATACCACATCTTTGTTCTTTGGTCTGGGAACTACTTCCCATACATCATTCTTTATAATGGACTTGTATTCTTCTGTCATGGCATCCGCCCATTCTTTTTTCTGAATGGCTTCTTCAAAGCAAGTAGGTTCCTTTTCTATGAGATCACACATTAAGGCCATATAATTGGAGAATGACTTAGGTTTCTTGCTTTGTCTCATGGTTCCTTCTGGGGCACCATACTTCTCTCCATCTTGAATAAGTTCCCTCGCCCAAGCTGGCTTTCTCTTGTGAGAGATCGTCATCCAGGGAGGTTCTTGAGATTCTATCATATCATGATCTTCTGGAATCTCATCATCAGGGGTAACTGTAACTTCCTTCACTAGTTCTGCAACTCTGGGAGCTACATGTTCTTCTTCATATACTTCTTCAAGATGGCATTTCCTTGATCTTTTGAGTGCCACACCTTCATCAAAGGTTACATCTCTGTTGATCTCACTATGATGGTAACCTGGGATGAAAATTTTGAAGGCCTTAGAGACCTCACAGTATCCAACAAATATTCCCTTCTTTCCTGAAGGATCCAACTTAGTTCTTTTTTCTTTCGAAATGTGTACAAACATTGGACAACCAAATATTTTGAGATGGCTTACTTCTGGCTTCTTTTCGGTGAACATTTCTTCGGGGGTTTTGAATGGAAGTGTACTATGGGATAATCTGTTTTGGACATAAACTGTTGTTCTTGCTGCTTCAACCCATAAGTGCATTGGAAGATCTTGATCGTGAATCATAGTTTTCACTGCTTCAATAATTGTTCTATTCTTTCTTTCTGCTATACCATTTTGTTGAGGATTATAGGGAGTGGTGAGCTCCCTCTTAATCCCGACATCTCTGCAAAATCTTCCAAATTCATTTGAGATGTACTCTCCATTATCTGACCTAAGTATCTTGATTTTTCTTTCGGAGAGGTTTTCTACCAAGGCTTTGAATTCCTTGAACTTTTCGAGTACTTCATCTTTTGATTTCAAGAAATAAACCCAAATTTTATGAGAGTAATCATCAATAAATGATACACAGTATACATACCCACTTAGAGAGGTTGATGGCATTGGACCACATACATCTGAGTGGATGAGCTCCAAGATTCCTTCTGCTTTACTGTCGCTCTTTGGGAAAGGATTCTTTATGTTCTTTTCTTGTGCACATCCCTTGCAAATTCCTTCATGATGAACCTTAAATTCTGGTAAACCTGTAACTACCTTGCTTACATATGGTAAGGATTTGTAGTTGATGTGAGCTAGTCTTCTATGCCAAAGTTCACAAGGACTCTTAGTGGAGTGAGTCAAGGCTGCATCCGAGTGACCTTTTAACTTGTACAAACCACCTTCTTCTGTTCCAATAACAATTGCATCTTCTATGGTTTTTCCTTTAGGCCACATAAGAACTACACCATCTATGAATGCAACCCTGAAACCTTTCTTATCTAGAGCTGAGATAGAAAGTAAGTTCTTTGTCAAACCTGGTACATAAAGTACATCCTTCATTCTCATTGGAGTCCCTGAATCCAGTTTTTAGGTGGAGTCTCCCATTCCTTTGATAGGATACCGATAGTCATCTCCAAGTGAAACTTTCTGGGGGAAGTCCTTTTCTGTAAGACTAGAGAGAATGTCTTTCTGACCTGTCATGTGCTTAGAGGCACCACTATCTATGAGCCAAGTATCCTCTCCAGGTGTCACAGATCCTGAGAGGGCGGAAAATAAAACATAATCTTCAATTTCTTCTTTAGTCACCTTCTTGGGTGGCTCATCATCTTCAACTGTATGGGCATGATGTCTTTTGTTTTTTCTCTTCTTGTATTCTTCCCTTCTGGCATGATAATTCTTAGCAATGTGTCCCATCTTATCACAATGATAACATTGATAAGAGGATAAATCTTTTTCTTTTCTTTGATCCTTATGATATTTCTGGAATCTCCTTGGAGGGTGAGATTCTTTGTGGAAGTGGGTGAATCTCTTTGGGGAGTGAGATTCTTTATGAAGGTGGGTCTCCTTTTGGAAATGAGACCTTTTCTTTCCTCCTTTAGCATGAGCAGCCAGGGCTTGCTCTTCATCCCTTAATAGTACGACTTCTCGGTTGGCTACTCTTGCTTCTTCTTGAACACATTCTTCCCATAGACTGCCAAATTGGAGTTTCTCTTTTCTTGCACAGATAGTTCGGATGAAGGCATCCCAAGGTCTTGTGAGACCATTAAGAGTTGTCATGATGAGTTCATCTTCATCCAAGTTGTCTCCAATTGCTTCTAACTGTTCCTTGAAATGAGTAACCCTAGAGAAATAGTCTTGAACTGTTTCTCCTTTCTGCATCTTTGTATTCTTGAGTTGGGTTCTCAAGTTCATCTTCCAGTTGATGTTCTTTCCTTCATACATTTTGGTTAGGGCATCAAACATCTCTTTTGGATTATTCTTAGAAGACACTTGAGGGATCAAGTGATCTTTAATGGAATCTGCAATTATGTTTTTGGCCCTAATCATATCCTTTTTGTACTTTGCTTTGGCTGCATCTTCTTTGGGTTCCGGTACATTTTCCTTTATGAATTTCGCAAGATCATTCTCTTCAAGAATGAGTCCAATTTTGTATTTCCAGGAACGAAAATTTTCCACACCTTCTAACTTCTCAACAAGCTTGGTGCTTGCAAACATCTTGAGCTAGAGCTGGAAAAATGACCAGAAAATGAAAGTGCTCAAAAAGTGAATCTGAACTTACTAGGAGATGCGTTGGGTTAAGGCGAGTTGACTATTTCCAAAAATTCCAAGTTTTATCCCTTGAAACTTGACCTGCGCAAATCTGGAGTACTTCTGGTACTAGTTCTGGTTTTCTGGTACCAGTCAAAACTAGGGTTTGACTTTCTCGAGAATCTGGCCACTAAAAAGGTGTGCTAGGGTAGGGCACACTTTTCTAGATGGTTTTTAGTCAGAAATTCCTCTTCAATAAAAAGCCCTAATTTCCTTGTACGACATTAGTGACGTTTTTAGAATCTAGATACCTAGTGAAAGGTGCTGTATTCAGTCAAGCTCCAATACCATGTTAAATTTAATGTTGTTATTAGGTTATCAATGCATTTTCAAAACAACAACATAGAGAGGATCATTGAAAGAAACACAATCACAAGGTACACAACATTTTATCCTGGGAAACCCTCATGGGGGAGAAAACCCAGCAAAAACTTCCGCAATAATAGATTGCCAATACAATGCCAAGACTCAAGACCAAATCACCAAGAATAACCTAGGACTGAGCATGGGCCTCTCTTCTCCTTCTTGCGACTGCAACTTCCTTCAAAAGATGCGCACTAGAAGTGTGAGTGAGTGAGTGAACAAATGAGGTGCCATCCTCACTTATAAATACTAGTGAGGAGGTGTTAGGGTTATGTCTCTTCACTTAGTAGGGATGACTTCTTCCAGGAGTGGTTAAAACCACTTTATAAACCCTAGGGGCCGACTTCTCAAATACCACCATATAAATATGGTTTGACCAATCCACAAAAGGGGGTTTGGTCTTATACAGGACCCGACATGATCAATCCACAATAGTGGATTTGATCTATAAGATAATAACTCAAATATAATTAGAATATTCTTCGAAGTTACAGTATTTGAACAATTTTTTTTTTATAGAATAGAATCATCACAAATCACATGTATGGACTGCACAACATTTACATGCAAGGGCATCAATTGTGTTCTATATAATATCACATTTACAGAACACATAGAGAAAAATACTATAATTATGCACAAAACAAGCATGAGAATGTGCTTAGAAGTATATTGTTGAATTGAAGTTTCCTAGAAGTGCATTGTGCATCCTTGTGTGATGCTGACTTGGAGCACTATCTCGAGTATAACAATAAGATTATTTTGAGTAATGATGATCTCTCCCTTGGATGTTAAAGAAACAGAGAACGACAAACTTACATTAGAGAGTTGGAGAGATGACAATAATCAATAATTTGTAACAAAATGGCATATAGGGTGTCTTTGAATACTCATTTATAACTTTGACTAAGACCATGCCATCGACTTCTTGACATCTTCCTTGACATAAATTTTTGCTACCAAATTGTTTGACTTCAAATTTGAAACAACCATGAATTCTTCAACATAGTAATCTTCAGACCATAAGTGAATTGCTTGATGGTCCTCCAACATGAGGATGCTTCTAGGGCTTTCAACACTACTCGTCTTCATTGTCAAGAAATTTGATAAATTGATGTATGGAGCTGTCTCTTGGGATGCATGGAAAACGAATCTCCTTGGGTTTGCAAGTATTGCATATTATTTATGGATATTTTGCTTGCTTGGTGTACCTTGAAACGTGCTTGTACCTTTTTTTCTATCTCAAACCACTTAGTTTAGAAAATTTATTAACACTAAGTGTTACAACAAAATCCAACACCCACAAAGTGTAAAGTCCCAACCACCAAAGTGCTAGCTTTGTGTAATTCAGGGAGGCTATCCACTGTCACCTCAACAACTCTTCCCCACACTTTAGGTTGGCTCTTCTCCAACACAAGGGGGGCTTCCCTAAGGTAGGATTGTTAAGGCTATGGAGTGGAGGCTCAAGGTGAAGCTTGAAGAGTAAGCCTTAACAAAACAAAGGTTGTAGTATATGGAAGGAAATAAAAATGGGAAAGAAAGGAAAGGAAAAAGAGGGGAACAAGGAAATGGGATGATATGGGACCAATGCCTATCAACCTATTGGGCTAATGGAGTCATGGAAAATTGCATGAAATGATAGAACTAGTTTGTCACAATCAAATACTTTGGTTAGGCTATATCGTAGAAAGGGCTAGTTTACCACATTCAACCACTTTGGTTAGGCTATATTGTAGAAAGGGCTAGTTTACCACATTCAACCATCTAATGGATGAAAGAACAAGTTGTTACATTCATCATTTAGGTGTGTAATTAAGGTAAAATCAGCTAATTTGATGCAATTTACCCTTAAGTGTTTGCTTGAATTGTGTTATAGAAACTAATCTTGGAGAGCTAGGGGTGCCACTCATCCATCCTAATACGAAGGTACTGTTTTATGGCTGAAATGTACTTCCAATCTGCAACTTAATTTGATAGAAGATGGATAAACAAGTGTAGAAATAAAACAGCAAATAAAACAAAAGGGAGAACCTCCTCACATTGCTTTACTCCTAGATGAATGGTTTCATTACTAAGCCTTCACATAAGTATGATAACAAGAAGCCTCTAAAACATATTAACAACAATTGAAGAGCATAAACATAACCAACCAAAATATAAGCAATACCTCACTTCTTCATTAGTCTTCAAGCTTGATATACAATGGAGTTCAATACATCATCATCTCCAAGCTCATATTCTCCTATCACTTTTCAATATCTCCATACTCTCAATCACCAAAATCCACTTATGAATGGAGAGAAAGCTCTTTTTATAGAGGGAGATTAATCTCTCTCACAATAAAATGCAATATTTTCCAACTCACTCTCTGACAAGTCAAAGAAATAATAAAACAATGGAGTAGTTAGATCTATCCCTATCATGGTTGACCATGTTAAGTGAATCATGTGGCCTCTAATCTCTCCAAAATAGGTCGCTCTATCCTAAAATGTGAAGTAGTGTGCAAGATAAACCTCCAAGAGAGAAAGCACTTCACTAAAGATAGGCTTTGACCATGTCAAGATGCTAAAAGGTCCACATCCAATGTGCCCTCCAAGATGCATGCATACAAAATACAATAAAATACACCTTGACATGAGAGAATGTGCTGAAGGTCCATCTAGAAAAACTCTCCAAGTGCACGCTCCAAGATGCATGAGACAATAAAATAATATAATACTCCCCCTAGGAGAATGCTCCTCAACCAACTCCTTAAAATAGCAAATGTGGTCCACAAGGTGCATGAATATGTGTGCAATTATAATCCTCCTCCATGAAGTAGGTTGCTCCACCACTAAAAATACATAGACAAGTGTGCAAGGGTGCCAAATAATTGGAGTGCTCCACATGCATGACAAGTCAAAGGTCTTGGGACCTTTAACTGTTAATGTTTATGCCATTATTATAGTTCTTTGCATTTCAATAGATAATAGCAACATAAGAACAAGATCACTGAGAAATACACATTCACAACAGACACAACATTTATCTTGGGAAACCCTCTAGGGGAAGAAAACCCAGCAAAACTTCCTTAATATAAATAGCCAATACAATGCTAAGAGATCTTATGCTAAAACAGAAAGTCCTCTCCCAAGATATGCGCCACTCTCTCTCGCCTTTGTCGGTAACAGATCAGAACTTGTCTATCAAACTGAGCAAATGAGTTGTGATCAAATGAGGCACTAGCCTCCTTTATTTATACAAGTTTTGGCACGTGTGAAGTGTCTTTTCATTGGCAGGGCCGACTTCTCAATCTGGTGGGTAAACCCACCTTTATTATATTTCTGGGTCTTCTTATTAACTGCTGGGGCCGACTTCTTATTCTGCCTATTATAATTGTCCGTTGACCAATCCGCAAAAGGGGATTTGGTCCTATTACAATATCCGACATGATCAATCCACAATGGGGATTGATCCTATAAATAAAATATCAATAATAATAAGAATACTCTTAGCAGTTACATTATTTCAACATTAACAACTTCCCAAAATAGAAAGACGACTCATGGGCTTTTTCTCCAATGTGCATCTACCTCAAATATGTGCAATAAAAGCTCCAACAAACTCCTCAAGGTGGATGAATTACGTTTTTGACCATGTGTCAAAGATGACAACTAGGGCAAGGGTGCCCTCATAACTAACTCCTTAGCACATTCTCCAATACATAACTACCCTCTAGCAATGTGCAAGGAAGGAGTTAATAATAAAATAATCATCCTCAACTAACTCCTCATAGGTGCACCCTAGAGAAGTGTGCCCACCTCCAACAAATGATAAAATAATGCTCCACCATGCCCTAGATCCATGTGTAGCCCAACCAACTCCAACACCAAGGGGATGGCCCCTCCACTCAAGCAAAATAATATAAAATATGGTGATCTGCCTCAACATATGTGCCAATGAAGGGGTGCGGTCCATCAAAGTGTTGTACCATGTAACAGAAGTCATTCTTCCAAGAAAAACCCCATCATGGTACCAAGATAATAACAAAACATAAGCCTCGACCTAGACTTGAAGCTAGGGCGCACCACAACCAAGGGACTAATGCATCAATATTGCATCATCCAACCTTAGGCAAAGGCTAGACCACCAAGGAGACACATGTAGTACTCCACCTCTAACTCAAACTTAGGAAATAACACATCAATAAGGGTACTTACATCATCAAATACACCCTCCCCTATCACATAGGAAAATCCCACCATGGAAAAGTGTATCACCACACCGCATCAACACCATATGAAAATGAAACATAAGAAAGGTGTTAACTCCATCAAACATCAAGTATGTCCCCACCACACACTCAACAAAAGGGGACCATGTAGAACACCCCCTTCTAGTGAGAAACCAATATCATAACATCATCATACATAGTCACTTGGATGCTCCAAAATATATGACACATAAACTAGCAAGCATCCATATGTCAAGAGAGTGATCCATCAAGCAATGGCGTGAAAGTAACACCGACAATTTATCAACCATGACAATCCACCATAGAGAAGTGAATCTCCTCCACCACAGATCTCCATCAAATAATCCAATCCCAAGAAGAGAAGAGGCTCCATGAAGATGTAAGTCCCCAAGTCCATCCAAAAGCTCTAAAGGTACCAGCAGCAAACTCTATCAAAAGTGATGAAAATTCCAATGTAGAGCCTCATACAATATGAGGTGTAACACTAAGAATATACAGACACCATATAGTAGCAGTAATATAGACACGAGTTATCTACCTATGGTAGAAATGTTGTCCAAATATTGACCTTCGAATTTTTAGTTTCTCTTCTTCTTCTTCTTCTTTTTGTGTGTGTGCGCATGTGTTTTCTAACTATTCCATTTTCTTCTTGAAAGAGCAATATGATGGATATGAAATATTGCCTGCCTGCAGGATTGGTTGTCACTGGCAGGTTTTGTGGTTGAAGAAAATTCTTACCATTTGTCCTGGCAAACTGGGCCATCTATAGAAACATGCTGTTGAAAAGCACTCAGTGTGTCTAAGCCAATGGACATATCACTTGTAGGGATAAACATGATGTTGTTGAGATGTAATGCTGCAATGTCTGATTACTTTGCCTTTGATATCTATCTTGTTTGTCAGTTGTATTACATTGTTTACAATCTCCTTAAATCCAGTCAGCACTATATATGTTGCTTATATATTCCACTCAGCACTATATCTGTTGCTTATATAATCCAGTCAGCTCTATACATTTTGCTTATATAAGTGCCAGTGCAGGAAACTGATTATGAGTTTATTCTCAGTATCAGTCATATAGTATGCTTTATTATACATCTTAAAGAGTGAATGAGACCACCTGGACATACTTGGCGATAAGCAACGACTTATCTCTTATATTTAGGAAGTGAGGAAGTATAAAATGCATGCTAAGTTTTTGAGGTGCTTAGAAGCTGGCAGAGTTGGTTTCTAACTTTGTTTCCGTGCCATTTTGTTGAGCAGGCCAACATAGGAGCATGTTTATACAGACTCAGTCGACTCCTAATCCCTTATCTTTGATGTTTTATCCTGGAAAGCCAGTCATGGAAGTTGGCAGTGCAGATTTTCCAAATGCACGTGTTGCAATGGGCTCCCCTTTGGCAAAATCACTGTATGGTATTGATGGTATGTGGTGCTGCTGAATATTTTCTATGCTTCTATGCTTACTCCTTTCTTGTGAATTAGGATCAGAAACATGATTCCCCTTCTTAATGAGTTTTACAGTGTTATAAGGTGCACTCTGTTTGTATTTGAAGGATGCTATTATAAAGAACTTAATAAATAGGTTTATGTGATTCAAGCATGAGGGTTAGGCCTTGTCTGTCAGAACTGGGTTTTGTTGTTGGCTTGAACTAGATTGGATGTACTTTTGGGAGAATGTCCAATGTCACTGATTTTATTTTCTTTCTAATGTTGTGATAATTTAGAATTTAGTTCTCAAATTGGATCTAAGTTATTATGAAATGAATCTTTTTATATCTTACAGATGCCAAAAGTTTCCAGGCATTGAGGTATGTTGTCTTAGATATGGCCTCAAATGTTAAGAGAGTATTTCTTTCTAGAATAGGACTAAGTAACCTCTTCTTTTTAACAAGAAAACCACTTTGTCCATTAAAAGTAGAAAAATAATTTACAATATTAGTGCCCCAGCCATACCTGAAAGTCAGATAAGCTAAAGAATGGTACCTGTTACCACTCAAACTCTCACCAAGGGAAAGTCCCACCCTGCGAGGGAGAGCCTGGGGCAACAGATAGGCAAGCCGCCCACTGTCACCTCAGCGTCTTTCCTCTGCACTTCTAGGCTAAGGTTTCTAACCTAAGGAGGGTTTTCCTACGGGGTCAAACTAGGTCCTATCATTGTATTCGGTCAGGAGAGGGAAAGGACTTGGTTTGACTCAAATTTGATAATCTTCTCTAAGGGGATAACACAAGATGATCAAGAGAAGACAATGCTCAATGCTTGAAAGTATAAGATTGCTTGCAAGAGTATTAATATGTCATGTCAATGTACCCTAACTCATCATCAAACACAATAGCAAAGGATGTCAATGTACCCTAACTCATCATCAAACACAATGGTGTGGGAGGTCTTTCTCTTGAGAATATAGCAAAGGGTTGCTGGGTTTTCTTCCCTTGTTGAGAAGGGTTTCCCAGGATATTTCTTGTGTTCTTGTGCATGGTATTTCTTCTTGTGATCTTGGTTATTGCAACAATTGTTAATGTTGTAGCTGCATTTGTTTATGGTTCAAGTAAATGCTAAAAATGATATAAACTTTATGCTTGAGCCTAGCATAGTGAAAATTCAACATGGTATCAGAGCATAGGTCTTGAAGAACCCATTGCACAAGCATTAAAGCAGTCGTCCTCTCCTTTCTGCAATTCCGTACGACCTTCTAGGGTTTTCTGCAATTCTGTACCACCCTCTCCTTTTGGGTGATTTCAGCACTTTACACTTGGACGTTGGGGCTGAAAATTGGACAGGAGTGTACGGCCTCCTTCAGCGCACCTCCAGAGACTCTCAAAGTGAAATTTCAATAATTTTGGATTTTTGGCCCTAGGGTTTCTAGGGTTTCGCAATTTTCTGCAGAAATTTCAGATTTAGGGTTTCTGTAGCGCATTGAAGGAGCTTTTCAGCTCACCAGTGTTCTTCTGACTTTCAAGGCTTATTGTTGGTAGTCATAAGCCCAACAAAACCTAAGTTTGCTAGCCTAGCCTAGCCGTTAGGTTTTCTAGTCCAATTGGCAAGGGTTTGTGAAGAATCTGAAAATATGAAGAACGAAACCTTAGTGGAAGATAGGCTTGATGGGTCAAGCAAATACAGTTCCTGGAAGCCAAGACTTCATAGAGATGAAGACATCAAAGAAGAAGCCTTCTTATTCATTTCAACACTCTCAGGTATGGTTCCTACAAATGATGATACTATGTTAATTGACAGTGGTGCCTCCAGGCACATGACCGGTTTTAGAGATCACCTAACTAATCTTTTTGAGAAAGAGACCAATCTACATGTTGTCCTTGGAGACGATGCCAGATACAATGTGAAAGGGGTTGGAACTTCTACCTTCCAACTAGATTCTAACATGCATCTTCAGTTAAGTGAAGTACTATATGTACTTGAGATGAAGAGGAACCTTGTCTCCATTTTTGCCTTAGAAGACAAAGGCTACAAGGTTACCTTTTCTGAAGGAAAATTTCTTGCATGGCACAAGGACTCACATATAAATTCTGCCAGAGTAATTGGTGTTCGAGAACGCAGCTTATACAGATTGACCATCAGACCAGTCCAGGCCCTATTACATGATACTATCAGCTTGAGTGAGCTATGGGATAGGAGACTTGCTCACATTCATTATAGAGCTCTACCAGTGCTAGGGAAAATGGTAACAGGCCTTCTAGAATTACAGATTCAACATAAATGTGTTTGCAGAGGTTGTGCCCTCGGCAAGAATGCCAAAGGGTCCTTCTTGAGCAGTGACAATAGATCCAAGGAAATCTTGGACTTGATACATTTAGATGTGTGTGGGCCAATCACTGTTGCCTCCCTGAATGGATATTTGTACTATGTACTCTTCATAGATGATTACTCTCGGAAAACTTGGATTTGCTTCCTGAAGACCAAGGATGGAGTCCTTGCAAAATTTCAAGAGTTCAAAGCTCAAGTTGAGAACCTGACCGGAAGAAAGATCAAGGTACTAAGATCAGATAATGGAGGAGAATACACCTCCAAGGATTTCAACAATTTCTGTATTGAAGAAGGAATCAAGAGGGAGTACACAGTTCCTTACAACCCTCAACAAAATGGGGTTGCAGAGAGGAAGAACAGAAGCATCATCAAGGCAACCAAAGCGATGATACATGATCAGAGTCTACCTATGACTTTGTGGGCAGAAGCATGCATGACAACAGTATATGTTCAGAACATGAGTCCTCACCAGATTTTGAAGAACATAACTCCCGAAGAAGCCTTCACTAGAGTGAAGCCCGAGATTGGACACTTCAGAATATTTGGGTGCCTAGTATATTTTCATGTACCTAAAGAGAAGAGATCCAAGCTAGACCCTTCAGGGGGAAAGGGTACATTTGTGGGATATAGTGAACCTTCGAAGGCATATCGGATCTACATCCCTGGTCAGAGACAGATTGAGGTAAGCAAAGATGTTATCTTTGAAGAAGAGATAGCCTTTCAAAGATCTAGAGAATCTCAGATGGAGATTGACAGTGAGACAGTACCTTCCCCCCCTTCAACAGTTCAGAGGGAGACAACCATTATTCCAGTTGATCCAGTTGTTCCAGCTGATCTAGTTGCTCCAGTTGATATCCCCAGAGATATTGCAGTAGGGCATAGAGGCCTGCTTGGGCTCGACAAACTCTGCATGAGGCAGAGGGACATGCAGCCCCTCAAGGCACATCCCGAGAGAGCAAGAGACAAAAGAGATTTTCGAGCTACTTAGAGGCCATGAGCCACATCATTGATTCTGAGCGCTCTTGTCATGGAGAAGCGATAGGTGAGCAGGTATGGCAAGATGCCATGACAGAAGAATATCAGTCCATCTTGAAGAATGATGTATGGGATATTGTTCGGAGACCAGAAGGGAAGTCTGTAGTGACTTCCAAGTGGATCTATAAGATCAATCATGTAGCTGATGGAAGTGCCAAGAAATACAAAGCGAGATTTGTAGCGAGAGAATTCTCACAAGTAGAGGGAGTTGACTATGATGAGACATTTGCTCCAGTAGCCCGATACACTTCCATCCGTACTATCATTGCACTAGCTGCATCCATGGGTTGGAAACTACATCAGATGGATGTAAAGACAACTTTTCTCAATGGTGAGATTGAGGAAGAAGTTTATATCGAGCAACCAAAAGGATTTGTGATACACGACGAGAAATCTCACGTGTGAAGGTTGAAGAAGTCCCTGTATGGACTAAAGCAAGCACCTCGTGCTTGGTATGAGAAAATGGATGGATTCTTGATGAGTTTGGGCTTCGGCAAGAGTGCTGCTGATCCAAACCTATATTATCATATTGTTGGTAACGAGTGCCTAATCTTGGTCCTGTATGTGAATGACTTATTCCTCACTGGTTTAGAAAGACTTGTTGCTGAATGCAAGCAAGCATTGACTTCTGAATTTAAGATGAAGGATCTGGGTATGATGCACTAATTCTTGGGACTAGAAGTATGGCAGAGGATTGATGAGATTTTCCCGAGTCAAGGAAAATATATAGTGGAGATATTGAAGAAGTTTGGTATGACAGAGTGCAAATCCATGCCTACACCAATGGTGATGGATTTGAAGAAAATGAATGATGCTTCTATTGATTCAGGCGAGATTGATCCACATTTGTACCGACAACTGATTGGATCATTGATGTATCTGGTTAACACCAGACCTGATATATGCTATGCAGTGAATGTACTTAGTCAGTTCATGAGTCAGTCGAGACAAACTCACTAGATAGTAGCGAAGCATGTATTGAGATATCTACGAGGCACAGTTGGATATGGCCTGAGATATGCCTCTTGTGTAGAATTGAGTTTGTAGGGATATGCCGATGCAGATTGGGTAGGTAGCGCAGTGGACCGGAAGAGCACATCCGGGTGTTGTTTTACTTTGGGGTCTGCCATGGTTTCCCGATGCAGCAGGAAACAAAGCTCTGTGGCCTTGAGTACCGTAGAAGCAGAGTATATAACATTGAGTGTGGCAGTCTGTGAAGCAGTGTGGCTTTGCAAGCTCCCGAGTCCTGACAGATTTATTTGATCATGAGATGGATCCTACCATTATTCATTGTGATAACCAGAGCTGTGTGAAGCTCTTTGAGAACCCTGTGTTTCACGATAGATCGAAACACATTGAGATAAAATATCATTATATCAGAGACATGGTGCAGAGGAAAGAAGTACACGTGCAGTACCTTCCTAAACATGTGCAGATTGCAAATATCTTCACCAAACTGCTTGCCAAGACAAAGTTCGAGTACTTCCGTGAGAGACTTAGACTGGTGGAGAATTCCTCCCTAGTTGAGAGGGAGTGTTGATGATTACAGTTTCGTGAGACACCCTCCAGGACACAGACTAAGTGAGTCTGCCTGTGAGAGAGCCCATGAGTTGGGTGTGCCCATGAGATGGGTGTGTTGTTCCTCTCTGAGACTAAGATGGAACGCTGTGTGCCCCTGTGTGGGGAAGATGCCCATGAGATGGGTGTGTCGTTTGAGATGAAACGATGTGTATTCCCATGTGATGGGTGTATTGTTTTCCTCTGTGTAGAGAGTTGAGACGATGTGGTACTCCAGATGATTCTCTTGTGAGACTTAGTGAGATAGAGATCTGTTGAGTAGGACGTCCCTGTGGCTGAGCACAGGTGGACGTTCCCCTAGTGGCTGAGCACTAGTGGGTGTGTGTCCAGATGATTCTCCTGTGAGAGATAGAGATTTGTTGAGTAGGACGTCCTTGTGGCTGAGCACAGGTGGACGTGCCCCTAGTGGCTGAGCACTAGTGGGTGTGTGAGATCCATTGCTATATTGTCTAAGAGTAAGATTTACTTGTAGGCTGTAACCCTAATTGTGATGTAAAGGGTACAGGTCGGCCCCACCATAAAGTGAAAGATAATTAATGTAAAAGATAATTAATATTGTGAATATTAATTATATTCTAAGTTATTGAGGTTGGCCTTGTTGTGCCAATAGACACCACTTTTGATGTGTCCAGTCCAGTATAAATAAAGGTGATTTCCCCATTGAGGAAACACAACACACGTGATTTTGGAAATTTCAGCAAGTACATATTCTAGGGCTGAAGTGCGCACCTCTCTTGGGCGCTAGCTTATTGGTTTTGGAGAGCACCCTTTTGTGTGCTAGGTCTATGGTGTGGGAGGTCTTTCTCTTGAGAATATAGCAAAGGATTTCTGGGTTTTCTTCCCTTGTTGAGAAGGGTTTCCTAGGATATTTCTTGTGTTCTTATGCATGGTATTTCTTCTTGTGATCTTGGTTATTGCAGCAATTGTTAATGGTGTAGCTACATTTGTTTATGGTTCAAGTAAATGCTAAAAATGAAATAAACTTCATGCTTGAGCCTAGCATAGTGAAAATTCAACCTCTTGCTCTATAGGGTCTGAATACTTGATACAAGCTTCTGCCTCTGCAAGGCGAGATTCCACGGCCTTTAACTGTTTTGCATAGATAAATTCCATGGCTTGAATGACTTCTTTAAACTTCTGATTGGAATCTGGTGAAGCATCATTCTTAACATCTGAATTGACTGTTTTTATATTTGGAGGTTTCTTCTCCTTCCATTTTTCCATTAAAGCATCAATCAATTCATTGTAAGTACTAACCCGTTTATCCTTAAGTTCTGTAAACCAATCAAGATCATCATCATCAAAAGAAAAGATAAACAATTTCATTCCCACATCTTCATATAAGGCATTACAACAACATTTATTAAAGTAAAGGGAGATCTTCTTAACATGACGTCTAACATCAACAACATTATTACTTTGAAAACAAGGCAAGTTTTTAATTGCTTTTTCCGGAATCAAATGTGGATAACCACTTATTGCAGAAAAATCAATAGGTTTATAAAGATCATCCATTTCTAAACTAGATTTATTAGAAAAAAGAAAAGTCTAACAGAAATGGACTGGGACTCAAAAATTATTGAGGATCCTACGAGAAGAAAGCTTGGCTAACTTTCTCCAAAAACACCTTCGGGTTCAAGGATGAAGCTAAGCAAACCGTGAGTTCCTCCTTGTAGAATACTTTGTCAAATTATTTGAAGTGGAGTCGCCAGATGATCAAGTTTATTCTAAACAAACATGAAGCATCAAACAAAACAAAAAGCAAAAGAGGAAAACAAAAGTCGTACTCCAGGAATAGAAACATTTATCCTCGGCAACGACGCCAAAAATGTTGCCGCCTTATTCACACCTGGAAGACGTGGAAGAAATCTTCAATCCACTCGGTGTGTCCTTGGGGGCAAATGAGAAGTTAAGGTGCTATCACCTAATCCTCAACTCCTCTGTCTAGGCCAACTCCTAGCTAAGCCAAGGGGGGTAGTCCCTAATAAAATAATCTAAGGCTTAAACTGAAATCTAAGCAACTAGTATTCTAGGAGTTTATTGCATTAACCAATATAAAACAAATTTATTCTAAAACATACACAGATCAATTAATCACCACAAGATACATAAAGATACTTGTAAAAAGGATACTTGAGACAAAGTTAGATGCAAGTAAATTAAAGTTGCTTCAAAGTAAATGACTGAAAATAAAGTGCTTGAAGCAAATGGATTTGTAAATGAAGAAATGAGACCAGTGCCTTAAAAGTATCGTGGACAATGTAGATCACGTGTTTTATTAGGATTTATTGATGGTAGGTTAATGAGATAAATTTTATTACATGAAAATAAAGTGTTTGACTAAACTAGATTTGGCCCTTCAGAAAAAATCCCTAAAGTGGAGGTTGAACTTGCCGAATATCCAATAGGGAGGTCCCTCTGATTTTACACACAAGCCCAAGAGAATGTGGGAGATCCAATAGGGAGAACCTGGATCTCAAAGTTCCTGCCAGATATCTTACACAAACTCTCTTATGTTTCCACTAAAAAATGTTTCTTAAGGATTCCCTATTAATCTATCACCACTGACCAACTCAGCGTGTATGAAACTTACTCCCAGAAGATCGAGACAAACTCGCAACTGGAAGGGTCAGGAACCGCACTGGGAGCTGAGGGGAGTTGTTTATTTTAAACAAGAAATTGCATGAAATGAAATCTAATCTAGCAATTAGTGTTCTACTTTGCAAAAGGAAAAAACTAGTTTAGGAATTAAAATCTTACTTTCCAAATGAAATCTAATCTATGTGAAGATTTATTTTAATTTTATTGTTTATGTGAGATTGTAGTGCTTTGTGATGAATACAAAGATTAACTTTAGCTTATGCTTAGTTGTGAAAATTGAATCTAAGCTAAAATTGCAAAATTGAGACAATCACCAAAAGCACCGTTCCCCCTAGGGGGGATGAAGAGTGGGAGCTTGTAGCCCCACTGATTTTATTAATGCAAATTACATAACTCTTTATTGGAGTGACTTGTGACCATTCATTAAGGGGGTCACAAGTCTTTCCAATGTTTTACAACTGTTTATTGAAGAAAGGGGTGCTCTCGGGGGTCCCAGATGCTCCAAATCTGCCCAAAATGGACATAATTTCCTCTTATCTGTTCGCCGACCTGCATAAAATAGCAAGCAAACAATGACAAAAGATGGCTAAAAACACTTTGGAAGTGTCTTTGGTTATTAGTATGAAAGCCCAAAATTGACTAAGTAAAACTAGTGTAAATTAAGCAAAAATGAATTAAGAAGAGCAAACTAAAGAGCTTGTCTCCTTAGGGTCTTTGTTTGCTGTTTTAAAACAGCAATATAAAGGCACTTAATTTGCCAAATAAGAAAGTGAAATCCTTTAGAAAATAACTACATTTTAACCTCTAAATTTTTTGAAAGAAAAGCATGCTAAAACGAGATTTTTCCTATGCTAGATTTAAACATTAGATGAAACTTGAAAGTACAAACTTAGATCTAGTTTATCTTATGCATGCAAACTTAGATATTCAGAATTTAAAATGAAAGATAGATCTAAGCACTTGCATGCAACCAAGTAACCAAAAAAGTAGAGTTTCTTTTGAGAGAGAGAGAAGGAAAAAACTTGTAGCCTTGGAACCCTTGGGCAATGGAGTCTTTAGATGAGTTAAGAAGGGACTAAGTCTTTAGATCCTTGAAGTTGTGAAGAAGCAACCGAGTTCAATCACCACTCCAAGCCATGAGAACCTGTAAGCTATAACATCTTGCAAATAAACTTGTTAACAAAAATGGTGTCACCTACAAAAGAAACTTGAGTATGTTAGTTAACCGAAACATGCATACACATCAAAGCCTCTAAATATAAATGAACAATAGGATTAACAACAAGCTAGATAAATCCTATCCTATGGAGTGATAATGTAATGTTCCCAAGCCAAGATGCCAAGAATATTGCGTTTTTCATGTGATTTTTAAATGTTTTCTGGTTGTGGCATTTCATCAAACACTTTGCAGATTTGGTCTTTTAAGTTGCGCTAGGGATTACACTGATGGGTTTTATGTGTGTTTGCAACAATAATCAAAATAGATATAGCAATGGAACATACCTCAACAAGATGCAAGATCCACAACACAAGGAATAATCAAAAATACCTCAGATATGATTTTATTCATAACAATGGTGGTCCTCATACAAAATGGAGCAGATCTGGAATACATATAAGATAGTAGAATGTCTAGCCTCCAAAAGACAAGATAGAAGAATATCCAGGCTTCCAAAAGCCTCTCCAAGCTATAGATCAAAAACCCAGATGAACCAACTCATAACCCAATTGAAAGATGAAGATCTTCCTAGTACAATGCGCCCCTCACTAGCTGAAGCAAACCAAGAATTCGGCCTCCAAGTAATAAGCTGCCAAATCCCCTGAGAAAGGTGCCAAACTGTAGATCGGTCCAAAGGAAAACCTCTGACAAAGTCTCGGGTTGAACAATGAAGAACTGACCTTCCAAAGACAGGATCCTCAATCTGTGGTGCGCCCTCCTCTCTTTGAACATGTGCTGAGCTCCAATAAATAATACGACAGAGAAACCTCCTCCAGAAAGGGCTAGGAAAGATGCCCTAGTCCCTACAAAGAATACCCAGAAGTTCCCTTCCTTAGAATCCTTCTCCTTTGCCTGGATTGTGCTAATCTCCTCAAGGTGGTGCACCCTCCTGCTGGAAACCCTCTGAAGCTGCGCCCTAGCTCCCTCTGAGCCTGTGATTGATGTAGAAACCCTCTGTAACGGAATGGATTTGATGTAGAATGGTGAGGGAGGAATCTTTCACCTCTGTGACCAAGCTTGGACCGGGTTGGGTGGGATCTTTCACGACCGAGCTGATCTCTAGGTTTTGTTAAGTCAAAACCCTCAAAACCCCCAAGTGCATGGGCTCACTAGCAAGAAGCCAGATATCAAAATGATAAACAACATAATGAGAGAATAGAGGCCCCTATCTCTCTTTTATCCTCCCTGCTCACCTTGTCTCTCCAAAGTGACTTTTACTTTATTTAATTATTAATTGATTAATTAAATCACTTTAATTAATTAATTAACCATTTTACCTCTAAAAAGTAGTTTATCCCTCCTTGTGGCTTCCCTGGCCACTGAAAGTCACTTCTCATCATCCTATCCTGTAGTGCTATTCCTCCTGATTCCAATGAGTTATTACACTAAGAGGTTCCTCCAAGTATTATGCCCAATACGACCTCCTTGGTGAATTTAATTAACATATAGCCCAAAATAACTCAAAATCGCGGAAATCATTGGAATGCAATGAAACCAAAGCCAAGCTGTGTGGAATGGATCATGATAATGAACTAAGATGAGCGATGCAAGCTGGACCCCAAAATACCCCTCAATAGCCCTTGTACTCGCTATAACCTCCATATGGCAACTCTGGTCATCACAACACTCTGTAATATAATGATGTCCCAAAGTGGGGACATTACAGTCCTCCCTGCTAGAATATTTCTTGTCCTCAAGCAATAACTGAATCCAGCTAAATATAATATCGGGGTCCCATGTCCACCTGTGGGACACACAAAAGGCTCCATCCAAAGATGAACTATCATGCACTCCATCCCCTGGGTCCCACATCAGGACGTGAATTGCAATACCTTGTGAAGCATAATCTTGAAACATATCAACACCCTGAGTCTCCTGCACATGACACATGGCCTTGTCTTGGAATGAGTCCAACCTCCAAGTCCATACCAAGACCAACATGGTCTCCACCAACTGCACATGCTGCTGCCATAGTGAGGTACTGCAAGACCTCCATGAATCACCCTCTAGTGACATGCTCTCCTCAACACTGAAACTCAATGGAAAGTCAAAATAACTTTCCTCTGCAAGGGTCCACTCTCCTCCATCAGTCAATGAAATGCTCAGTGCTGCAATCCCCGGGTCCCATGCTAGTCTCTGCCAAAGATCACCACGCTAGCGCTGCACTACTCTGATCATGACTGTTTGCTCCCCGTATACATACTGGATCCCCCACTCCTGGATCCTCAAGCTGGAATACCTGTGGAAACTGGACCTATCGTCCAGAAGCTGCGTCGATAAAAGAACCTCTGTGGAAGTAGTATCTGCCCAACCATCTCCATGCTTGATCATAAGGATCAAAAGGGGAAAATTGCCTCGCTCCATAGGACAAGCCCCTGCAAGCCCACTCAAAATCATAGTTTTAAAAACCGAAACCGGTACCGGAACCGGTTTCAATGAACCAGATTTTTAAAAAATAAATAAAATATTTAAATTTTAACGAAAAAATATATTTTTAAGATTTTAAGTCATGTTTCCAAAGCATTAGAGACAATTAGAGACAAAATATCCAAAGTATGCTCATGAATATATCAAAATGGCACCAAGTGCAATACATATCTAGAGATCGGAACATAAATACATAATCAAGGAGGCTCTAGAGTCAAAATGGCCTTAGTCCTCTATAGACCACAACAACAAAACACATACTAGCAAGAGTCAAGACTACAAGTCACTATCTCATTGATCAACATGATCAACGATCAATCATCACTACTGCTAGAAATAGAAATGGCATGGGCATCCTCGCCCTGGACATCATCATCTGACTTGGACTCGAACTCGGCCTCAGACTCATCACCATCAGGGACATTTGTGACTACACACTCTGAAGCTGCACTAGCTGTAGTAGTACGAGTACGACCGTGACGAGGCACACGAGGTATACGACAACGACTATGACTGTCTGCAGTTTCACTAGGGCTTGCCACGTCTGACACTGGATTGGACTGCGAGGCCCTAATAGTGGATCTGCATCCATCTGAGCCTGCCCTGCTAACTCCATCTCCAAATCATGGTTAACATCAAACTCTGGTGGGTGAGTCTCCGCTACCCAATCTGAAGTTGGATCAACATCATCCAACACAATAGGATCTGTATTGGGTCTTTTGTTCAACAATTGGTTGCGCCTGAGCCGGAGGTTGTACTGCACGAAGAATAGATCATTTAACCATTTTTGTTCTAAGCAATTTCTCTTCTTCGTGTGAATCCTCTCAAAGACAGACCAATTGCGCTCACACCTAGAAGCACTGCAAGTTTGACTCAACACTCTAATTGCAAACTTTTGCAATTGAGGACAATGGATGCCAATTGACTTCCACCAGTTTGCTGCAAAAAACATAGTTGGTCGAGTTAGTTCCTTGAAGTAATAAAATATAAAGTATATAAAATTTAAACACTTGAACTTTAAAGTTTAAACTTTGGAATTGTTACCTGGCTCATCCACATCCCTTGCAATCTTTGCTAGGTTCT
>ML789529.1:493079-534706 GCA_009831015.1 Picea engelmannii | reverse complement strand
AGCCATTGATACCATACAAATTGATTAGGTTCTAAATATAAAGAAGCAATTCGTACCTTTTGTGTATGTGGCACATTATGGAGATCAAAGAATTGCTCCATCTGAAGTATAAATGTGATTGGGTCCTTGCCATCAAACTTCCTCATATCGATCTTAGGAACGTGGTTGGTATTCAAACCAAAGTTGGAGTTTCTCCATTCTTGATTCACCTTCCTTGTGTCCTCATCATGAATTTCATGGAATGCATTTTCACTTTCAGGTGTCTTCTCTATTATGAAAATTTTCAATACTTCCATGATCTCCCCTTTTAAACCCTCCATCATCTCTTGTAGTTCATATTTTGTTACTATGTTCTTTTGTAAATCATTTATGTCCCTACCCATTTCTTCACCTTCATAAAGAGTCCAAGTAGGATTGTCTGGAGGCTTATTTGGTGTAGAAGTTCCCTTTTTGGGTGGCTTGTTGGCCAAGTATCACTTTTGAACCTTGATTTTGAGGTGGTTCTGCTAGACAATCTTTCTTCTGTTGTATCTCCCAAGTTTTGGCCCTTCTGGGTATGAAAATTTATTTTATGCAGTTCTCTAATATTTCTTCTCTGCAATGCCACAGATCTGATCAAAATTGGATGTGGCAAGTGGAATTTACGTAACTTCCCCACAACTTGCATATTTTTGGCCTTTCCAGGAGATCTCACTTGTATAACGTGCCCCACACAAAATAATTGATATACAATTTTAAAACTCGTACCAAAAATACTAAATACTATCCATGATCTAATGAAACCAGACCCACTCAATTTGGATACTCTAGGAAGAATTTATGATTGTTTTACCTGGAACACCTTCTTGAGACTAGTCAGATACCCTATCTTACACAGGGTGTATCTACAAATTTAAGATGAGCCAGAAGATGAAATTTTTACGACAGATACCTTACTAATTTCTGTGAATATCTTCTAGATTTCAGGGTTTGAAACGTTACAAATATGTTTTTATAGTGAAAATTCCACAACGACTCAATTCAGGATGATTCCAAAACCCTATCTTGTACATACTGTATCTACGAAAGTATAAGGCATCATGATTTGAAATTTGAACCCAACGTACCTTGATCCGTCTACTAATTATCCTCCAAACCGTTCCTTCTGAAACATTGTAGAAATTTTTTTATAGAAAAAATACCTAGGTGTCTTAGATGTAGCAACGAAACCCCAAGACCTTGAGTTCTGATACCATATGTTAAGAACCAAATATCAATATAGCATAGAAAAACCTCAGAAAAAGTAATCAACGCCTTGAAAAAGAGATAATTTCATATAATAAGCCTCTTCGAGGGAGAAACCTCCTTTTACCCCACTTAAATGTTCAAGTACAAGATGATTCAAAATGAAAATTTCTCCTTGGTATATATAGGAGACTAGGAGGTATAATTACAACTAATGGCCTAACATCGACATAAATAAAATAACATTACTAATATAATATGCCCCAATTAAGGGGTAATGAGCCAATATTAGGGCTTAACAAACATCAGTTTATTAGAGATTTTAAAAGAGAAAGAGTGCATAGAAACAAGAATAGGAGACTTCAACATAGATTGTGTATTGGATGAAGAAACACAGGTGAACATTATGATAGAAAGTACTTGGGAAATCTTAGGAAAGCCTACTATGATTCCTTCATTGGGAGGAATAGGATTGTTTAAATGAAAGATGATAACTCTATGTGGAAGACTTTCCCATGTACCTATGGTTGCTCATGCAACATCAACATAAGAAGAATTCGAGGTCATTAAGTTTGCCGAGAACAATGCTCCCTTTGCAATTTTGTTAGGAAATACTTGGATAGAGAGAGATCATATCTGAAGGAGAGAAGAAGAGGAAGATATAGAATAGAAAAATAAATAATTAAAGGATTCCATGGCTAATAGAATAACACGCTTAATAAAAGAACAAGAGGACAAGTCGAAGCAACTGAGAGCCAGAGACTTAGCTATCAAAGTTGAAAGAACACAAGAAGGCTTAAAGAACCTATCCATATAAGAGAGTAGAGCACCTAGTCCAGAAAAAATAAGAGAAGAAGTATTATCCTTGAACCTTGTGAAATATCCTCAACAATGTGAAGTTACTATGCTAAGAAAAGATAAGAACAATAATGGAAAGAGGAATCCAAAGACGTAGATCATAGGAAAGAAAGCTAGAAATCTTAGTAAGAAGAAAGCAAAGCTAGAAAAATTGCAGGAGGTTCCAGAGAGGACCTCACAGAAGGTAGACTTGTAGAAATTGAACCTCGCCGGAATAGCAGAACATCATAGATTGGCACTCCGCCATGATGAAGAAATATAACCGTTGGAGGCACCCCAACCGTTAGAATGATGCTCCAGAACGGCTAGAAACGCAGTTATTGCCAGAACGTTCACTATTGGACAGTTGGGACCGCGCCATAATGGTTGGAATCACATTGATTGAGGCATTCCTTCCCGTTGGAGGAATCCGTTACGATGTTATCTATTTGAACCGTTGACTATATTACCATGGAAACTATTTCCAATTGTGATTATTCGAGCCCATAGAGAACTAATCTCTTTCACACAGTGCTTACTGTAACCTCTCCATCTGTTTTTTTATCTTGATTGTTTGTTCACCGACCCAAAATATTTGATCTCGAGGATGTATGTCGGGAAACCTTAGCGTAGTAGAGAAATCCATCGAAGAAATCCTCATAGACCTCATGGATGAGAAGGCCCTGTCCGCATGAGTACAGGCCTCGTCGATGAGAGGAGTGCAAGCATCCTCATCGACTGCACGTCGATCTGGGCCCTCTCGAACTGTGACAAAGAAGAGAAGAAAACATCGTGATGACTTGGTGAACATGAAGCTCATCCCATTAGTATTGCCCGACTATATTGCGCCTCTAGCTGGCATGGTTAGTTGTGATAGTGTACCGAGGGACTTCAACTATACACTGATCATTGTGTACCTCCCGAAGGGGATACATGCAGTTGGACTGCAGTTAGGACATATTATGATGCTAAATATCAATGACTTCAACTTAAGATACTGCAAGAACTATGGAATGCTCGCACCACACAAGTACTTGACAAAGATAATGGGGAAGAAGTCAAAGATAATCCCCTAGCCATGGACCATGGACATCGCAATATCAACCATCCTCAATGTGATGAATATACCACACTTCAGAAGACATTAGGAGGTTAACATGTGCGTTAAACTCCTCCTATCATGCTACCATGGTGGTTACCTATGGTTGGATCGGCGCATCACAGTAGACCCGACGTTGATCCACCGAATCACTGGATTAAGCATGCAAGGAACCGACCCTCAGTATTTTTACCTAGGGAAGGCTACATATCATGCCCTGGTGCAACGCATAAAATAAACTTACAAAGATGTAGATAAATGGAAATGGGGCTACAAGGTAGACTCCATCCAAAATGACGCAGTGTGCCTAGCTTTCTAGTTGATCGCTGGTAAGCTCATCAGGAAGAATCGACCAACGTAGGTCAAGGGGTTCATCATCGACCTCACAAGAAAATGTGTCGAAGGGATGCAAATGAACTGGGCAAGCTACCTCGTCAAACAGTTGGAGAAAGATTGTTGTGAAGCATAGGACTAAGGATACAAGTTTCATTTTAGCTGGTTGTTGATTCTCATTGCCTTAATTACTTAAGAGATGCCAGAAGAAGCAACCTTCCCTGAAATTGAGCTATCCAAACCACTAGCCACAAAGTTCACTACGCTCTGGTATTCGAGCGACATGGAAAAACAATGGCAATCCAATGCGGTGTTCCACACATATTATTTACAGTTGAAGAGGGTTATTGAATCTTTGCCTCGCATGATGCCGAATACCCTGCATAGGTTCAAGCCACTTGCGAAGTTCCCTGCAGATAGGCATTTCATTTACATCACTGGACGTGGGGACTCACAGAGGAGGACATGGAAGAAATAATCAAGGAATGGCCTGCAAAGTTCCTTGTACCAGTTGAACAGACATAACTCTCCGACCCCAACCTCATCAGAAGTCTTGTAGTCACCCAAGAAGAATATGATGCACCCAGCAGTAGCAGAAAAAAGAAGAAGGAAGAGGTACAAGAATTGAACAACGCGTCAAAGGAAACTACACCAGATTCACCTGAAGGAGGAGGAGGTGATGAAGTAGACAAAGAGGAGGATGAAGGGGAAGAAAACAAACAAGAACATGGTGAAGTGACACCACCTAGGGATCCCATCACTGAGGATGAGACATCCAATAAAAAAAATGGTTCCCCGAAGAAACCTTCATTGCGAAAGAAGTCAAAAGCCAATAAACCTCCATTTCAGACTATGCTCACGATAGATGATATTGATCTCATCATCGCCACTGTATCAGATACCTTAGAAGAAATTTTGCAGTGAAGCGAAGCCAAACAGGAGACAATGTTTGTCAGGATTGAGGCATATCTCAAAGGGGTACAACATGATCTTTATTCAAGCCACGCAGTGTCTACTGCGAAATTTTTATTATGGGACATAGAAGTAGGAGATGAGCTTGCCCAACTATGCAGATTAGAAGATTCGACAGAGGCTTGCCTTCATCGGGTCTAGGAGGAAAAGAAGAAGGCCACAGAGGCATTAAAGCAAGCAAAATAAGAAGCCTTAGAGCAATGTCGCATTGTGCAGCAAGAGAAAGATGACCTCGAGGAAAATTTTGCAGAGGATAAAGTGCATCTCCAGAAGGAAAAAGAACAATTGCTCACAAAGTAGATTGGAATTATAGAAGCAGTCACTAGAGAGCTTTGCTCTATGTTGGGCTTCGCATAGATAGAAGAATACATAGTGGAGATTCAAGTGGAGAAGCTCGCTGAAGCTATTCAACAGCTTCAAGAAATCATGGAAGAACTAGAATTGAAATCCATGCCAAGCACTCCACAGAAAGTGAGAGAACAGAGGGAATAAACTGCTCGGAGCGCAGTCGAAAGAATCAAGTCATTGGCCTTAAAATGCAAGAAATTAAGTAGTCGATGTTTGTAGACCTATGAGCACCTTGCAGAGGACCTAGAACTAAGGACATTGGAGTCATAGCTCTAGGAGGAAAAACAACAAGAAACGATAGTACAAGCATAGTTGAAGCCACTGTCAGCAGTCAAAAGGATGAAAAGGTCCCAGGAACAACGCACCATTCAGCAACAGGTCCATACCATCCAGAGTAAAGTCATGGAAGTGACCCAGAGGCTACATCCAGTGAAGGATGAAGCCTGCACACTTTTTGAGAAGATTGAGGGACAAGGTGCACAACTAGAATAAGTAGTCACCATGGTTGAACAATGATTGGAAGGACCAGTGACCGAGAAATTTATTCAGGAGTTCACTGAGCAGAAGGCTCTGGTGAAGCAGCAGGTTCAAGCATCTTGAGCCAAGCTCAAGGCCTTTGAAGAATATTTTCCCAAATCAGAGTGACTCAAAATGAGTATTGGGGTCCTTTTGTCCCTCGACCATGTTTTGGAGAACCTTGGTTGTTTTTGACCATTTTTGGGACTTTGACAAGCTGGTTGAAGACGAAGCGCCAAGCGAAGTGGAGATTGCAGGATCTCGCCCCCTTTTGTGGGATTTTTGGATTTAGGGTTTATGTAATGGGTATGGGATGTTGGCCCATGGGTCTTACCCATGTTTAGGCCCCCTTTTTAATATATAAATAGATATCTAGACGATGTAAGAAGGATTTAGTTGTAAGCCAATGAGCTAAGTGCAAATAGTTGTAAATGCTTTGTGCATACTATGTGTTGAGAACTTGCAGAGCTAAGTGAAAGTGATTGTAAGAAGGCTCTGTGTTGTGCCAAACTCAGGAAAGGAGGATCTGGCGAGGTGTGCATAGATATCCTATCCTGTGCAGAGTGGGTTTGTGGCTCTGTGCATGTAAGAATATTGAAAGAAGATAATAAAGAAGATGAAGAGTTGGTGGACATAGCCCGACACTTGAGTGAACCACATATATCTTGTGTTATGGTTTGTTTGTGCAATATGGTTGATATGTTATTGATGTGATTTATGATTAGTGTTATAATTTTTATGTTGAACGCATCTGATATTGTATCTTAGTGATTATGTTGTAAATGAATGCTAGATATGCTTTAGGACTATGTGCTAAATGGATAAATGTGCTTAGATCTTGTTGAATACTGCGTTGTTCTATAATTAGGGTTCTAATATGCGATGTGAATAAGGGTAAAAGATAATGAATGTTAATTTCTAAATGCTCTGTTAAGTATTGTGATCACAGATCTATGTTCCAGCTAGGTTGTAGACACTTGAGTCCTGCAACCCCCTTGCCTCTACTTCGGGTGAGACTTCATCTGCTTCGCACGTGTTGCTGAAAGGATCAGTAGTTAGGGTTTTTTTGGTGCGTTGTTGAAGCGTAGAACCCTGGGTCTGCCCCTATGCCAACAACTACATTTTGAGGTTGCTCAGGTTGTCTCAGCATGATTGCGGGGTTTCTGGGTGGAGGGGGTGAAGCAGGGACTTGCACAATCTTAGGGTAAAAAATAGGTTGTGGGGTTTCCTCTTGCATCTCAGGGCTAGGGATATTTTGAAAGACTTCTATGGCATCTTTCTGACTAAAAGACTGCCTCATGAGTTTTTTCCATATATTTTCCCCTCATCTTTGCTTCTTTCCATATGAAGGTGTCACCATTTCTTTCCCACCATTGGTCAATATTAGATTCGTGAATCCACAGAATCATCCTCCCTACAGGTTCCCTTTTGACGTAGGTCTCGACAACAAAACCATTTTTTTGGTGCAAGTTTGATCAGACCATGGTCCTTCTCATGTTACTAACAAAAGGTACTGAGTAGTCTAGAGCGCTGACATTTTCATCCCCTTTGAAGAGAAGAAGTCTCACCCGAAGCGTTGTTGAGACAATTGGATAGGGAAGGGCAAGGAAGCGACTTAGGATAATTCACAAAACCTTCAAGATTCATCTTGATCTTGCGTAAGAAATCTAACTATAGAATAGATCTGAACTCGTATGTGCAAGAATTGGAACTACTTATGTTGCGAATAAGCATTTAAACACAGAGACATCATGTGGAGCTCATGAACCATAAAGAAGTACTGTAATGCATAAGTATAACACAGAAAGACACAACATATTTTGAAAATTTACATCCTTCTTCGTATTATCTTTAGATCTTTCTTCATTTACAAACTTAGAGACACAATAGCGCTTTGTTATAGACTCCTGGCTCTGGACTCATGTCACAGAGATCTAATTCCCAAAACGTGTACAGATTACATTAAAGACTCAAAAATCTAACCTGTCATCCGCATATAATAACTATGACATCAACCTAACAGTAAGGGAAAGATCAAAATGAACACAATCACAATTCAACCAAACCCTTTTACAATCATATTCATCTGTATATATAAGATAAGGTGTGTCTTATGTCTTGGCTTGCACGCTTTCTTGTTTTGTTTCAACCGATTTTTCTTTGATGGCGTTGCATTGTCCTTTTCGCAATTGATTTCTATTTCTTTTTCTCGCTCTGCTGTCCAACTTCTTCTGAAGCTTGCGCAACTCATACTATTCCAAAACTTGTGCAATTCCTTATCCCAAAAACGAAGGGCCCAACAATGACAACCTCCAAGGTTGGCATACCAGTGCACCTCCACATCGATTTTGTTCCTAAGATAAAATACATGGATATGTGTGGCTCAAATCTTTCCTAACTCACACGTTTGGGCCTCCAACATGAGATAAGGGTACAAACCAAAAATTAGCAGTGGTTTTGAAACAACCAACTTTCACCTTGATATTTGAGCAGATGAAGATGAATCTAAAAAATACGAGACATGGGTTTTGTCTGTAGCATAGCAAATTAAGTATTGCAAGGGATATTTTCCAAAATGAGATATGGTTTGAGAGATAAGAGTGGTTCTTTATCATGAATTTTCCCAAATTTATGTAAAACCTGTATTTTTTTAAACAACCAACTTCCGCCTCGATTTTCAAGTAGTTGAAGATGAATCTGAAAATTCTGAGACATGGGTTTTTCCTGTAGCATAAAACATTGATACTCAAGTGGTATATTTTAAAAAATGAGCTACATTTTGCGAGATAAGGGTGGTTCTTTATCACGATTTTTCCCAAACTAATGTAAAACCCATACATTGTAATTTTTCTCCAAAAATGTAAAATTTGTTTTCTAAGTTTGGGGATTTGGTTCTATCCTTCCCCAATTGATTTTTATGTATAAATAAGACTAAGAGGGGGATAATTAATCAATAGTTAGTAGTCTAGTTTTTTATCAGTATGTCTCGCTGATGAGGAACAAATTCTGTATCTGTAATTCTTGATTTTGATTAATAAAGGTTCAACAGTTCGTGGTGCAAATTATGATACATTGAGTTAATATGTAGTTTCTGAAGCTTTTCTAGTCTCTGTTAAGGTGGAAGGGCCCTCCTCTTTAGTAGGGTTTATTGTTGCTATACTAGTAAGTAGATTAATTTTATTTAGTTTTTCAATTAGTGTTTTGTTTTTTATTTTGTAGTTATTATCTTAGATAGATTGTTGTTATTGAATTTACCCATTAGAGATTTCTATTGCTATTACTTATGATTGATTGCGAATATTTTGATACATATACAGGTTGTTTTTACTCAATCTTAACCATTGCATTCTTTCTAGTTAGAGCCAGTTTATATGATTGTGTGTTGTTGCAGTATTGTTGTGTGGGTTTGATATTTTCTAGATGATTTTATGTTAATGAATTAGATTTTCAGGTAGATATGGAGTGATTATGCTACTTAGTTATTTTCTTTTTAATTTGAGTGATTTCCTTCTACAAGGAGTGGGTTGTTATTCATGTAAGAGAGGAGGTTTGATGATTCATAGGGTTGTTGTTTATGCAAGTGTGTAGAGTGTTTAATTTAAGTAGCGTGTTTTCATTCCCAGAAAGTGTGTAGAGTATTTACATTTAAGAAAGTGTGTTTTGTTGGACATTGGGTTCAACGCTTCCTGTGAGTTTCGTGACATGGGTTAACCCCCTCTCATGTATCCTAAATCCAACGATTGTGGAAGAGACTAATTCATGTAGGTTTTGGTATAAAGAAAATCGAGTCCAACAAATGGAATCAGAGTGACAGGTCTCGAGTTTGAAACTCTCTCGACATGCACTGTAGGGATATTGTTGGACATTAGGTTCAATGCTTCCTGTGAGTTTCGTGACATGGGTTAACCCCCTCTCGTGGATCCTAAATCTGACTATTGTGGCAGGGACTAAAGCGTGTAGGTTTTGGTCTAATGACAATCGTAGTCCAACATGTTTTATTCCCAACATGGTTTATTTTCTTTCAGTTGTTTAATTCAATTTTGCAAGGAGTGCCTTTCATTTATGCAAGTGAAAGTTTTTTTTAGTAGAGTATTTTTAATTCAAAGCAGTGTGAGTGTGTTTCAATTACAAGGTAAGTGTGAAGGGTGTTTCCTTTCAAGCATGAGTGTTTTACTTTCAACAAGTGTGTTTCATTTAAGCAAGTGTGATGTAGTCTACAACGTGTGTTTAATTCTCAAAGAATGAGTGTGTTTCTTGCTTAAGATTGAATACCAATAGATAATCAATGTTGGAAGAAAATTGTGCCTACATATACCTTGCACGATAACTTTGAAATAAAAGCACGTACCCCGGGTTGAAAATTAATGTATTTGGTGATTGAGTTGTTTTAATTAGACAATTAAATATACCAACATGTTTGTGCACGTGTTTTTGGAAGATATTTTGATATATTTGAGGACACTAGAGGAGCATGAAGAGCCTTTAAGGATAGTATTATAGTTTCTTAGAGAGTATAATCTATATGTTAAGATATCTAAGTGTTATTTCTTTGAATAAGAGATTCGTCATTTGGGACACATCATTTCAAGATAAGGAATTGTTGTGGATCCACCAAAGATAAAATCTATTATGTAATGGCCAATTCCTAGAAATGTACATGAAGTAAGTAGTTTTATGGGGTTGGTTGGTTACTGAAGGATATTTGTAGAAGGTTTGCTAAAGATTGTGAATCCTATTACAAAATTACAAAATTACAAAATAAAAATAAGAAATTTATATGGATAGAGATTTGCGAATAGGCTTTCCACAAGCTTAAATAGTTGTTGACGACAACTCCCATACTACAGGTACTAGATATGGATCATGATTTTCTTGTTAGTATGGATGCTTCAAAATAACTATTAGGTTCAGTTCTAATGAAAGAAGGTAGAGTGATTGCCTACACTTCAAGGAAATTGAGACCTCATGAAGAGAACTACATGACATAATGACTTAGAACTTGTTACAATAGTGCATGCACTAATGATTTGGAGACATTACTTGGTAAAAACAAAGTCTGAGCTAAAGACAAAACAAAATGGATTTCAAAATACATTTACGCAAAGAAATTTGAATGCTAGATAGAAAAGATGGTGCAAATTATTGAGTGAGTATGATTTCAACATAACAAATATTAAATGAATGCTTATAAACAAGGTAGCAAATACCTCGAGTAGAAGACCTTGGATATTCTCAAAGTTACCTTTAAAATATATCGAAGTTACAAGAGAATGATCCATGGTATGTGTTAGTCCCTAAAATTGCACTTGAATGTGAGAAGGCAAGCTAGGGCATCATCAGGTTATTGCAATGGTATTTTAAGGGTTTTATGATTAGATTTTTAGAAAGTGGTTGAAAGCTAGTTCAAGGATTCAAATAAACATATAACTCAAATGTAAAAGTAAGAAAACATCCCACTGACTTAGTAAATTGTAGTCACCTTAATATATTAGAAAGTAATGTAAATAAATAAGGGAATGTATGAGAGTATCCAATTTGTCAACTCACATATAGATTTATTATTTCAAAATATCATTGAGAAACAAGAACACGTACTTGAAAACAATCTGGATTATAAACAAAAACAACAATGAGTTCACCGTGTTACTTAAAATAAAGAAATAAAATGCATTTCAATAGAATAAATGAATTCAAGTGAGAAAAGAAAAAGAATAAGATATGAAAGAGGATCTCACCATCAACATGCCTTTTCCATTTAGTATCAATATGAAATATAATCTTGTCTTACAATGTTTGTTTTTCAAAAAATGTCCTTAAAATCCCAACTAATCAACCCCTAACTTCTCCTTCTTCAGAGTTTATGTTGGGGTAGGGGCAGACCTAGGGTTCAACACTTTCAGCAGTGCACCAACAAAACCCTAACTACTAGCTCTTTCGGAAACACCTGCGAAGTAGTTGAAGTCTCACCCGAGGTAGAGGTAGGGGGAGTTGCAGGACTCAAGTGTCTACAACCAAGCTGGGACATAGATATATGATTACAATACTTAATAGAGCACTCAACGAATCAATATGAATTAGTTCTTAACTTCCATTCACATCGCAGATTAAACCCTAAATATAGAACAACGCTGTAAGAAACAGATCAAACACTTCTAAGCACTTAGCATAAGTTCATATCTAACATTCATTCACATAATAAAGCACTAAGAATTCATATATCTATCTATCATACATCAAGAATAGTGCACCAAGCAAATAGATACATAAACATTATGAAAAATATTTCACAAATCACATCGACACAAGATATACATGGTTCACCCCAGTGTGGGGCTACGTCCGCCAACTCTTCTTCTTCTTTATTAGTCTCCTTCATTCTTCTTACAGGCATAGAGCCACATAGACAACTCCACATAGGATAGGATATTTTTGCGCACCTCGCCAGATCCTCCTTCCCTGAATTAGGTCAAGGCATAAAGCCTTACACAGTCTATGCACAAAACACTTACAAAACACTTGCACTTAGCTTTGCAATCCTCAACTCATTCATGCATAAATCCAACTAGCCATGCACTAAGCTGATCAATGACTAGTAACTCCACACACACCTCTTATATTACTTAGCTACTTTATTTATACATTAAAAACAGGGCCTAGACATGGGTAAACCCATGGTTCGAAATCCCATACCCATGACATAAGCCCTAAAAGCCCCAAAAAGCCCGCAAAAATGGGTGAGATCCCACGATCTCCACTTTGCCTAGGCGCTCTGGCTTCGACCAGCCTTTTGAAGTCCAAAAAATGGTCAAACATGACCAATGTTTACACAAAACTTGGTCGAGGGACAACATGCCCCCAACACTCACCTGTGAATCATTCTGAGTCACTTAGTCCTAGGAAATACAACTTCAAAGGCCTTGAGTTGTCTCGATTTGTTGCTTTTCCAGAGCTTCATGCTCGATGAACTCCTGAATGACTTGCTCGGTGATAGGCCCTTCCAGGTGTTGTTCCAGTATTGTGACCACCCGTTCCAACTATGATCCTCGTGCCTCAGTCTCTTCAAAAAGCGTGCAGGCTTAGTGCTACACTGGCTGGAGTCTTTGTGTCACCTCCATAACTCTGCTCTGGATGGAATTGAACTGTTGCTGAACTGCGCACTTCTCTTGCGACATTTTCATCTTATCCATTGTAGTAAGCAGTTTCATCTGTGCTTGCATTGTTGACGCCTATTTCTTTGCCTCCTAGAGTTGTTCCTCCAATGTCCTCAACTCCAGATCTTCTACAAGGCGCTCATATGTTTGCGCACTTTGATCACTTAGTTGCTTAAATTCTGAAGCCAATTCCCTGATTCTTTCTACTGCGCTCCTAACAACTTCTTCGCTTTGATCTCACACTTCTTGCAGAGTGCTTGGAACTGCTTGAAGTTCTAGCTCTGCTATTCTTGCTTGAAGCTGCTGGATGGCTTCAACGAGCTTTCCCACTTGGCTCTTGGCTGCCTCTTCTTCCATTAGGGCCAAGCCCAGTATAGAGAAAATTTCTCTAGTTACTGCCTCTCTAACCCAATCTTCTCTGCAAGCAGCCGATCTTTCTCTTTCTGGATTTTCTCTTTGTCCTCCTCGAACTTCTCTCTAATGTCATCTTTCTCTTGCTGTGCAACCCGAAGTTGCTCTAAGGCCTCCTCCTTTTCTTACTTCTAGGCCTCAGTGGCCTGCTCCTTTTCTTCTTGGACTCGATGAAGGAAATCCTCTGTCACATATGCTATCCTTCACAATTGGGTGGGCTCATCCCCCAATTCTACACCTTCTGATGATGACGATGCAGTAGACACTATGCGACTCGAATAGATAGCTTGTTGTATCCCCTTCAACTTCGCCTTGATTATTTCATACATCACCTCCTTCTTTTCTTCATGTCATTGCAAGATATCCTCTGAAGCATCTTCTACAACTACGATGATGAGGTCAACATCATCCACTGTGAGCACATTCTTTGCATGAGGTTTATTGGCTCGGGTCTTCTTCTGCACTGAGGGTTTCTTCGGAGAAACCTTCCTTTTATTTGACGTCTTAGCCTATGTAAGGGGATCCTTTGGTAGTGTTACTTCACCATTTTCTTGATTTTCTTCTTCCCCTTCCTCCTCTTGGTTTACTTCATCGCCTCCTCCTATTGCAGGTGAGTCATGTGCAGTTTCCTTCGATGTGTTGTCCTTATCCTCACTATCTATGTCCTATACTTCCTCCTCCTTCTTATTTTTCTTAGTGCTAATCTATCCATCATACTCAGTTCAGGTGACCAAGGGAATTCCAATAATATCAGGGTCGGAGAGTTCTGCATCTTCGACTGGTACAAGGAATTCGGCTGGCCATTTCTTGGTTATCTCCTCCATGTCTTCATCGGTTAATTTATAGTAAGACTGTAGCTCCTCCTTACTTTCATCCCTGCACGCAATGATGTAGATGAAGTGTCAGTCTGTGCGGAACTTCACTAGCAGTCTATATGTATGCAAGGTGTTCAGGGTCATTCGAGGGAATGATTCAATGGAGGACGTCAGCTGTAGGTAGTAAGCATGGAACACCGCATTTGATTACTACTACTTCACCATATCACTCGTATGCCACAAGGTGGCGAACCTCACGGAAAATGGTTCTGATGGCTCGACTTCCAGAAATGTCACTCCCTCTGACATCTCCCAAGCGACAAATGAAATGAGAATCAACAACCAACTGAAGTTAAATTCGTAGCCTTGGTCCTGTGCTTCATGGAAATCCTTCTCCAACTCATTGACAAGGTAGCTCACCCATTTCATCTGCATCCCTTCGACACACTTCCCTGCAAGGTAGATGACGTACCTTGTGACCTATGTAGGACGGTTCTTTCTGATGAGCTTGCCCACTATTAGCTGATAATATTGGCACCCATCTTGGATGGCGTCTACCTTGTAGCCTCACTTCCCCTTCTCCACATCGCCATATACTTCCTTTATTCGATGCACCAAGGAGTGATTTGATGTCTTCCCTGGGTAGAACTGGTGAGGGTCCGATCCTTGCATGCTCAATCCAGTTATGAGGTGGATCAACATTGGATCCACAGTCACGTGCTTATATAACTAGAGATAGCCTCCATGGTAGCACAATAGGAGGATTGTAATGCACGCGTTAACCTCCTAATGTCTGTCGAAGTGGGGTATCTTCATCACATTTAAGATCATCGATCTCATGATCTCCTTAATCCATAGTTGGGGAACTATATTAGGCTTCTTCCCAGTCATCTTTGTCAGGTACCTATGCGTTGCAAGCAATGCATAGTTCTTTTGATCTCCAAGGTTAAAATCATTGATTTTGAGAGTTGGGATCAGTCCCAACTATAGTGTGACTGCGTGTATCCCATTCAATAGGTATGCAGTGATGAGTGTGTACTCAAAATCACATGGGATGTTGTCACAACTAACCACACCAGCCAAAGGAGGGATGTAGTCGGGCAAGACCGACGGGATCTACTTCGCGTTCACCAGATCATCGCAGTGCTTGCTTCTTTTCTCAGTCACGGTTTGGGACATAGATTGACGTCCAATCAAGGGGGATGTCTTCAATCCGCCCATCGACAATGCCTGCATACTTAGAGACATGAATTTCTCATCCATGAGGTCAATCAAGATCTCTTCTACATATGTATCTACTACGCTAAGGTCACCCGACATGCACACTCATAATCAAATAACTTGGGTAGGTGACTGGACACTCAAGGTAATCGAATCAATGGTGAGGTATAGATAGTACACTACAATATGCAATAAATTCTTTGTTATATTGAATATCTCAGTTTTCAAAAGTTGCCCCGGTGAGGCATTCGATGGATTAAATACTCAACTTCATAACAAATTACTTCAACGGGTCGACATGCCTTAATAAATGTGAAACCATGCGTTATGGTGCGACTTCAATGGTCCAATAGTGATATTTTTGGAAATAATTGCGTTTCTAGCCGTTCTGGAGCATCATTATAACAGTCGGGACACCCCCAATGGTCATATAGCTTCACTGCGGAAAAGTGCCATTCTGTGTTTTTCTGCTATTCCATCAAGGTTCAAGTTCTGCAGGCCTGCCTTTTGTGAAGTCCTTTCTAGAACCTCCTGCAGTTTTTCTGGCTTTGCTTTCTTCTTATTGAGTTTTCTTTCCTTCTTTCCTCTGATCCGAGTCTTTGGATTCCTCTTTCCATTCTCATTCTTATTTTCTCTTAGTGTAGTAACTTTACACTGCTGAGGGTCTTTCCAGGGATTCGAGTGTAATACCTCTTCTCTTATTATTTCCGGGGTATATGCACTTCTTTCCAGCATGGACATGTTATTTAAGTATTTTTGTGTTCTTTCAAGCTCGACAACTAAATCTGTTGCCTTCTTTTTCTTTTTCTTTTCCTCTTGTTCTTGCATTAGTCGCTCTATTTTTCTAGCTATGAAGTCCCTTAATTCTTTCTTTTTCTGTTCTGTAGTTTCTTCCTTTGCTTTCCTTCAGATCTGATCTTTCTCAACCTAGGTATTTCCTAGCAATATTGCAAAAGGGGGGTTGTTCTCAACAAAATTAATGACTTCAAATTCTTCTTTAGTCAAAGTTCCATGGGAAATCATAGGTACATGAGAAACTCTTCCACATAGGGTTATCATATTTCCTTTAAACAATATTATCCTTCCCAATGAAGGAATCATGTCAGGATTTCCCAAAATTTTCCCAAGTGCTTTCTGGCATAATATTCACATGTGTTTCCTCATCCAAAACACAATCTATGTTGAAGTCTCCTATTCTTGTTTCTATGCACCTCTTTTCTCTTAAGATCTCTGGTAAACTGATGTCTCTATGATCATTCAATGTTTCTTCATCTGTAATAACATAGTCTCTGATTCTTTCTGGTTCTCTAGCATATCTTTAGTTTCTTGACCTTCTTCATAGTTTTCTTGTCTCAGGTTCTTCTTTTCAACTTTAGAAATCATTCTTGGACAATCCAAAACCTCGTGACCAACAACTTTACAACAAAGACAAATAGGACCTATACGAGGGAATTATTTAGCAAGATGTCTCGGTCTTCTGCAGTTATAACACCGTCTCAATCCTCTCTTCCTTTTAAATGATCCCCAACCTTCCCTGTACTGCACACTTGGATCACAATGATGGACCTGCAATCTGCAAAAATTCTTTCTAGGCTCCTGCATCCACTTGTTAGTCCAAAAATTCTTTCTATGCATAGGGATAACATATCTTTCACTATCTATATCAAATTTATTCAGATCAAATATTCCTTCTCCTAGTTGTGCCCTAGCCTTTAGACTAGGACAAAATCTATCAAACATACCTAGATTCATACTTTCGGAGAAAAAATTTCCACTTATCTTACTTTTACTAGAGCACAAAGCTTTAAGGTCTTACCTCTTTTCTTTAGATCTGGTTCCCTTCTTAGCACGGAGCTTCGCAAGTCCAATAGATTGCTGCACACTACAACAACAGATCGATGCAGAACGCTTTCTCTTTTCTTTATTTCCCAGTAATCACAGTTTCAGGTCCCGACAACAGAACCATTTGTTAGGGCAGGGGCAGATCCAGGGTTCAACACTTTCAACAGTGGACCAACAAAACCCTAACTATCGACCCTTTTAGCAACACCTGCAAAGAAAATGAAGTCTCACCCGAGGTAGAGGCAGGGGGGGTTGCAGGACTCAAGTGTCTACAACCAAGTTGAGACATAGATTTGTGATTACAATACTTAACAAAGCGCTTAGCGAATCAGTATGCATTAGTTCTTAACTTCCATTCACATTGCATATTAAACCCTAAATACATAACAACATTGTAATAAACAGATCAAACACTTCTAAGCACTTAGCATAAGTTCATATCTAACATTCATTCACATCATAAAGCATTAAGCATTCATAGATCGATCTATCATACATCAAGAATAGTGCACGAAGCAAATAGATACATAAACACCATGAACACTATTGCACAAATCACATTGACACAGGATATACGTGGTTCACCCCAATGTGGGGATACGTCCACCAAATCTTCTTCTTATTTATTAGTCTCCTTCAATATTCTTATAGCCACAGAGCCATAGAGCCAACTTCACATAGGACAAGAGATTTTCACATACCTCGCCAGATCCTCCTTCCCTGAATTAGGTCAAGGCACAAAGCCTTACACAGTCTATGCACAAAGCACTTACAAAATTCTTTCAATTAGCTCTGCAAGCCTTAACTCATTCATGCACAAAGCCAACTAGCCATGCACTAAGCCGATCAATGACTAGTAACTCCACACACACCTCTTACATTACTTAGCTACTTTATTTATACATTACAAATAGGGCCTAGACATGGGTAAACCCATGGGTCAACATCCTATAACTATTACATAATCCCTAAAATCCCCAAAAAGCCTGCAAAAATGGGTGATATCCCGCGATCTCCACTTCACCTGGGCGCTTTGTCTTCGACCAACTTGTCGAAGTCCCAAAAATGGTCAAACACGACCAATGTTTCTGCAAAACTTGGTCGAGGGCCAACAAGTTATATAGAAATAATACATAATTATCAAGATCCAAAATAAATGGATTTGAAAACCTCCTCATCTATATTTAGTTTCTTGTTTCAAATAATCAAGGAGAATATCAAATCTAATCTCCAAGTCGAACTGATGAGGTGGCTTGTCAACTGTTGTCTATGAGGTTTTTTAGGAAAAAAAATATGGCAAATTACTGAAAAATAGGGTCCAACAATCTCTTTGTAACTCCCAAACAATGATATCTGTGTAAAATTCGAGAGAGGTTTTTGTGAAGGGGCTCATTCCCAACAAAAATCTTTTGGTTTCCAAAAAGTCATCTCCAACTGTTTTGAAACCTAGCCCAAAATTAGTGACTAAAGTAAGAAATTATTTATTGTGAAATCCCTGAAAAATAGTCCTCAAAGATATATTTGAATATCTTAAAATGTGATAGATGTGTAAAAACCGAGAGAGGGTTTTGTGAAGGGTCCAGTTCCCAACAAAAAACTATTTTGGTTTCCAAAAATTCATCTCCATCATTTCATAAAATGCTCTTGAAGATAAGGACTGAAACAAGAAAAACAAAGTATTTCATGTATTTGATTTCTGTCTTTTCTTCTTTCTATTATGTTCATACTAAACTTTGGATGTTCTTCTACTGGAGCAGGTAGGTTGAAATCTATGGAGGCTTGGGGTTTCCTTAACTTAATTTCATATTTGGAGGATAACCCAGTGTTAAGATCCTCTTCTTTAGAGATTTTTTATTCTCTGATTTCTAGAATATCCTTTAGTTGGTTTAGTTTTGGAAAAAGATCATTTATGTCATCATAAACTGCATCTGTGCCCTTAAATACAGATTCATATACTGAAACTAATTTTGTAGTTTCTCTGGTCATGGGTCTTCTGGAGTAATATGCAATATTCTTTATCTTTTCTTGTTTCTTCTTCAAGTCCTCATATTCTTTCTATGTTCTATGTAAAGAAGATGCCACTGCCTATTTTTTGATCCCCTTCTTAGAATCCTCTGAATTATCTTCTATAATTATAAGATTCTCCTTATTGATGGAAGGATGAAACATTTCTTTTGAATTCATTCTAAATTTATTGGTAGCTCCGCTGGAATTCCTTCTAGGGCATTAAGGTACATGTGTTTTCTTTTTTCTCTGTTTTTTACCCTTTACATTCTTCTTGCCTGTAGATTGTTGTTTCTGTTTGACTGGAGTCTAAACTGGGCTTGTAGTGTAATACTCATATTAATCAATTTCCCTCTTTATATTTGGATCATGATAGATGTCAATGTATTCATTCATTTTAGGATTCTTACCTTGACTACTAGTACCTTTCTCATGATCTTCTCTTACAAACAAATCACCAATTGCTTGCTAGGTTTGAAATTTTCTCTTGTCAGCCCGAGTTACCCTAGATGCAGGTGACTCTTCTTTTATTAAGACTCCAGTGGCTTGAGAAGTCTATTTCTGTATGATTGGTTTCTTCCCCTTAAACATTTTGGATTTAATTGACTGTAAATCCAGTTTTAAGGATTCAATTAACCAATCCCAAGATCTATGGACTTCATTTAAGGAGAAGACTACTAATGTTCTAATCAAACCCTGATGAAAGAGTCTGCTTTTTTCTATAGCAGGATGGGATTGGATCCTCTTAGACTTATTGGATAAAAATTTTAACAGAAAATAGGGTAAGTTAATAGGGTAATCAACATTTATATGAATCAACAGTCTAATATGTTAGAGATAAACCAAGGAAAACCTGCCTTCACATGTAATGAACGTGTGGATAATTAGCAAGGCAGTGTGCCATTCTTTCCTTACCCATCTATGTGTTATTCCCTTTCTCTAGTTAGGTTTTTTCTTCTCTGGAATTAGAAACTGATTTACAAACTCCATCACCATTTTATCCTTCTTCCACCATCTTTCCCCATACACTAGTAATCTGCAGGCTTTAGTAATGGAATGCTTTGTCATGTGAATTAGAATTTTTCCAACCACAGATTCGAAACCATCAAAATTATGTGCAAATTTCATAGAGATATGTTTTTCATGACCCTAGAACGTTGTGAAGAAGTTGAACCAACCAACATCCTTGAATTTCTGGTCCATCTGAGGAAATACTTCAAGCAATTATATACCTTCAGGATCCAATCTGATTATCTGGCCACTCTTTTTGGGTGCCATACTACTGATATGATCTTGTATAAAAATATGAGAAGATCAATAGTTGAATCTTCAATTCTTGTGAGTTGTTAAGAACTATAAGTTATCTCTTTGTCTACGATCCCTGCATAAAATAATAGACATACTAAAATAGAAAGGTGATGATTTCATTCATGATAATCGAACATGTTGATTTGATGCAGGTATGACAAGTACAGCTCAATCCTTCGTATATAGTTGTTATCATAAAAATTGAAACCTGAAATAAATCATAAATAGGCATGAAGATCCTCTAATCATGATTTGAAATGTTATGACATGATCTGGGCAGGGTGGCACACGCAAAACAATGATTATTCATGGTGCTACAGGAATAACGTTATTCTTGCAGCGCCTTTTCTGACTTGGAAAAAATTGAAAATTCAAATAATGAAATGACAAGTGATGTGACAAAAAAATATCATATCAAATCCTAATCTTTAAAAACCTCAAAAATCATTTAAAAAATGCAATAAAAATTTAAAAATAATCTTCCAAGCCAAGAGGTAAAAACAAAGTTTTGATAGAAAATCATGAAAAATGAGAGGAGAGGGAATAGGGACACTCACTCAGTCAAGAACAAAGTTAGAGACTAATAGTATGAATAAGTAAAGATAGAATTAGAAAATGAAGCAATAAGAATCCCTAATTATGAGGGATATACTTTGGATAATGATGGATTATTGAGATTTCATAGAAGGATTTATGCTCCTCCAAATAAATAATTCATAATTTGATACTCAGGGAAGCACATAGGATAGTATATATGGCTCATCTTGGAGTGAAAAAGATGTATGCAAATCTAAAACTACTATTCTTTTGGAGTAGAATGAAGAAGGACATAGTAAATTATGTAGCTATATGCCTAGAATGTTAGCAAGTAAAGGGTGAGCATCGACATCCAAAAAATTTATTGCAGCCATGTAACACCCCATTTGTGATCCCTTGATTAATCATAATAAATAATGACTAGTGATGTTCTTATCACAACATAGAGATAACATTACCATGCCATGGTAATCTGAACAATGTAAATGTATTAATTGTTTAATATAGAAATCCAACAATTGACTGATGGGTGGAGCACTAGTACTAGTCATGATAGAATGAGAGGGAATAGTGAGGGGGCATAAAGAGGGTTAATCATGATAAAGAATCCCAAGTCACATTGCTGAGTTATTTTGGGAAAAATCATTTTATTTATCTTTTTCCTAAATTCAAAGAAAATCAGTTAATAAGAGGAGGTTGGTAGTTGAACAACCAACTGCCCACAATGAATGGAAGTATGGAGGATTGGATAGGACAATTAAAGACTGTTATCTAGGGTACAACAATACCATCTCATTTTTCCTGGTTGACCAATGTTCCTTCTCACAAAAGGAAGAGAGGGGTAGATGAATAACCTTCTTGGAGAAGGAAGGAAGAAAACCATGAGGTGCATACTGAAGAAGAGAAAGAGTTTGGTAGACTGGAGGAAGAGGGGGAAGGTGCAGAGGGTGTGGATAATTCTCAAAGTTGGGAATAACCCACAAGCAAAGAGACATAGAAAGAGAAATCGTGTGGATGGATAGAGAACCCAAACCCGAACCAAGATGAGAGGGTCGCGAGCTCGATGTTTTCTGGACATAAAAAAACACTGGAAGGGGAGGGAGAATTGAGGGACTGTGTAGTAGTGAAGAGTCTCCCTTGTACATAGTAATTCTAGCTAGAAAAACATATGAGAAACCTCATGGATGCCATGGGCATGGTGGGTATAGAGGGTTTTGCTAGTGTATGTTGTGAAGGAGATTGACCTTCACACTATTAATTTTCTTTGAGAGACAAAATGTCCCCTGGTGGTATCATGGCCTTGCATAGGGGTGGCCTTCTATCGAAAGTGATAGTGCACCAAATCCTATGGTTGGGTGGAAAAGAACTCACCCTTAGTCAATTGGATGGTTGAAAACCATAACAAATACATTTCTCTTTGTATTTTATTTTATGTTTTAAAAGATATGTAAATGTGTAGGCTTGTGCACTTGAGCGAAAAGTATGGATTTATGAACATGATGGATGAATGCATGAGAATTTAAACTCCTATATCATGGCAAATGACATGCTGGATAATTCCTATAAATGTGTGTATAAGTAACCTAAGGATTATGGCAAGTAACTCTATGAATTTGCATGAGTTGCTTGTGTTTAGGGAACACATTGTAGAGGAACTTGAAAGGATTGCAGAGTCGATAGAGACAATTAGAGTCTTATACAGGCCTTATCAAAAAAATCAGATCTAGATGTGGAACCTAAATCTCATGGAACAAAAATATGGATACCATGTTAGTATGCCACGTAGGGTGCCATGTCAACATCTATGTCAATTTACACATCAACATAGGCTTGATAATGGAGCCATGGTGGAATATTATATGACAAATAGGAAAAGTGAACAGTCGTATAAATTTAAGACCAAAATACATCTAGACCGTTAGATCAAAGAGATTTTTGTCGTTAGATCTCTCAAAAAAAGTGTCTTCATAAAGATTTGTTCAGGAAGTTCAGTGGTGATTTTGTATTTTCGAAGAGGTTAATTCAACCAAATAACCATCATGCATATTCAAACCCAAAATGATCATGAACCATTAGATCGTGTAGATACAACCGCCAAATCCCTTGGGAAAGTGTCTTCGGAAGGATTTGTTTGGAAAGTCCTGTGAGATCTTTGCATTTCGAAGAGGTGAGCTCGACCAAAGTAACTAACACTCAACTTCAAGCATAAAATGGATATGGGTTGTTATATTGAATATATTTCGACCATTATATATATCATATCCATGTAACCATGGTAAAGGTCATCCATATTGGGAACCTACAATGATTTGGATTGTTTTTCGACACGATTTTCCACTGTCTGATTCATTGGACAAGCATGTTGTTTCGTAAGGGATGGACGCAGAAAATAATTCCAAGTCAACAATTGGTGACATAAGTGCCATGTTAGCTGAGTGATAGGTGGAGACCCATCACTAGGTACACTTTATTAAGGACTGATGAGTCAGTGAAGGTGGCAGTGAGGTATAGGAGAAACCTACATTTTCAATGGAAGATTCAAGTGGGATCAAACAAGGGCCAATGGTAAATCTTGACCATGGTTTGGGTGGTTATATTAGATCCCAAATTTATATTGGAGATTGGTAGTTGGAGAGGACATGCTCAGAAGACCACTCGCGTGAAGGAGATTGTAGGAAAACCCTTTTGGGAAGAGTTTTTGAAAGAGAGAGGTCAATGATGAGAGATAGACTGTGTTGCATTGACTGAATTACTTGAAAGCGTTGCGGGTTGTAGGTTTTTGAAATATGTGGTAGAGGGGTGATGTGTCATCCTGAAGAGATGATTCTAATGAGGTAATTCCAACAACCTTGCGAGCTTTAGAATGCAGAAGAAAATTTGTGAGTATGTTAAAGTTGTCGCTTCAATGGGAAAAGTCCAAAAGCAAGTATATGATAGCCTTGTAGACTATAGACTTTAGGAAGATCCATGATGCATGGTGAGATGGACATCCTGAGGGTGAAATTCAAATAAAGAGAGTCCTACAGGCTTGTGGGGGAGCCTGATAATGTTGCAGGCTACGAAGTTTAGAAATATTCAAGAATATCATTAATTGGAGATGCCATTGGAAATTCTGTGAAAGGAGAAGTCTGATAACATTGTGGGATTTGAAGACTCGAATGCTTGTGTTTGATAATTTAATAGCAAGAAACGTCTGCCAATAGGTGCAAGATAGGTCCACATAGATGTGAGTGGACTGGTGACATCAACTAGCACATGTGTAGTGGGTCCACATGGACATGATGAAGTCATCGTAAGGAAAATTCCCAAGGAACTTTAAAGGGGCATAAATTATTGCATGGAGCTATAATTTGGACATAATTACACTCATTGGAAATATCTTAGAGGACGAAATCCACTTGTGAGCTCATAATTGAAGATCGGTGTTGTGGCTGGAAGAGTAATTTATAGGAAAGAAAATAACTTTGTATACCCCACTAGGATAATGAAGATTAGGGGGTCAAGTGTGTTACAAAGTGGTAAGTAATTTACATGAAAGAGAAGAATTTTGTATGCCCCAGCAACCACATGAAAGAGAAGAATTTTGTATGCCCCACCAACCTAATGAGGATTAGGGGGTCGGGCATGTTACAGAGTGGTATATGATTAGAGTTCAAACTCTAGGCATGAATGGGCCAAAGGTAGAACACAAGGATATGATTGTTTAAGTCCAGTTTGAAAAAAAATGAGCCTAAATGGTTGAGGTACATATTACAGAAGTAAAAGCTCTAAACAAAGAATGATGAGATTGATGTTGTATGGCCTATGAACCCGAGGCTGAACAATTGGTTGCAGTACCAAGGGATGTATGAGTCCTTGAGAGTGAATAATCTTGTTGTTTTAGAAATTGTGATGCTTCCTACAAGTATGGATTGACATAACATTTTGTAACCATGACTGCTTCTTAAGTAAAGGCTAGAGCCTATATGAACAAACTCCTTATGATTAAGCAATTGATGGAGAATTGTTATGGTCAGTCCATTTGGCATTGCAAGTGGAAAGAGATATATTGTTGGATGTCCATTTAGGTGTAGGTAAGTGGATTCTATGACTAGAAGGGATGAATGGGCCCAAGGTTTTTGGAAGAGGTCACAGGCTTGGAAAGCATAGGTGATAGGTCTCTATTAAAGAGGTTGGACATGATTGCAGTATGTAGAAAAAGTGCAATTGGAGCTCAATGAAAGGTACAATCAAGATGCTAACTAGTGAAGAATCTGGCCAAACAATGCATCCTTGATAATGAGGTGGAATATGACAACTTACTTCTTTATAATTGATTCTTTCTTAGTTGTTGAAAAAGGTCATTGTATGTTGCTAATTGAGAGCATGAAAATATAGAGTAGATATGCATTGATAGGCTAAAGAATGAAATTCTAGGTGCATAAATATATGATGCAATTGCATATGATAATGATGAGTATACAAATAACATGCATATAGACTTAGTAAGAATTCTACAGATATGAATTGCTATGATGAATTTTTATGATCAATGATGATCAGGGAACCAGGAAAGGTTGACAACATGGATGAAAATGTCAGGGATGTTGTATACAACCTTGTGAGGATAAATATTATGAATTGTAAGGTGTTTATCTAGAGTTAGTAAAGGAATGAATGAACCTCCCCAATACACCAATGGATCAGGTAGCATCCAATGCTAAATGACATCCATATAGGTATGTTCTAGTATGCTCAAATGATGAAAGGGATTCTAGGTAAGGATCCCCTTAGTAAAATCTTTATGGCTGAAAATGATTTGAGGCATGAATGGTTAGAGAAATAGGACTTGGTCCTTGCTATGCACTGGATAATGTTGTAATTACCTTAGTGATTACTAATATATGTAATTTTTTCCTTTTATATAAAGTGTGCAAGAGTGATCTCTTACTGATTGTTGCCATGTGACAGAGGGAAACATATTTACGAATATGCTTGTGAGACTTGTCATGGGAATGACTGTAACCTGTCATCAAAAAGGATGGTATTGAAATAAAATGTAAATGTATGAGAATGACATGAAAAATGTGTAAGTAGTACACCTGGATGTTGGTACCTATGTGTATATATATGCTTAAAGTCATGGTTTGAATGCATTATATGGATGCCTTGTATAAATGCATACATGAATAAGTGGATATTGAAGCACGAAAAGTGCTTGCTATGTTTTGGGCAGTATTGTTGTTACTGAGCTAACCCTATCTAGAAGGGTATGTTTTTTGACTTGAATACTAGTTGAGGGGGTTGTATACCATTACTTAGAAAGAGCTAGTATGGAATGTTTAAAGGTAAAATGAGAAAGAATGCTTTGTTTCTATGAAAGAAGGAAATACACATATGATTATTCCTTTAGAATTTTATGTGAATGATTGTGGGTAATCATAAGTTAGAATGATTTTAATAAATGTGAAAGAAAGTGTGCCAACTGTGGACATGCACACACATTATGTTGAGGCATACAATTGAGTGCATAAAACAACATTGTGAATGTAAGCTAATAGAGTGTATGCACATATGTGGACATATGGTTTGGATGCATTCCTATATTCTTTATTGAATATTGGGTAAACAATTGAAATGATAAGAGTTATTACTAACTCTTGGACATGAGATCATTTCAGGTGTTATTGGATATTACAACAAGGAAGTTGTATGCTGAAGTAGTCCCATGTGGGTGGAATGTGGAAGGGCTCTGTCAAGAGAATATAGCCTTGCAAACTAATGAATGTTGGAAATTAAGAAATGGGTTGTAGAAGCCTATATGTATAAGAACCCTGGATTTTATTTGAAAATATGCATGGGTGGAGGACAACCTATGCAAAGAAGACGATTAATGATTCTGATGGTTAATGTGAAAAATCCACTTGTTTATAAAAAAATCATGAGATAACCTTGATGAGTTAGTGTGGTGCTTGCATCCAGGGAGGGAGGATTCTCTGAATGAGGAAAGATCAAGATAAACTTGACTAAGACTGCTCATTGGAAATGGAGCAAACAGGCCTAAAAGGGGGCATAATGGAGAAAAAATATGGAGAAAGGGAGATACCTTTATCACTCTAAAACTTTGATTTGTTTAACATAATTATATGCTTTTGAAGAAATAAGTACAATTTGTGTGGAAATATTTTTTAGTGCATGTGTTTGGATGAATAACCTGATTAAATCCTATGTAGAGGAGTTGGAAAAAGGGAGGATTACTTGACTCCTCTCCTGCTAATTTTTATATTGTCTAAGACTGATAACGCTTATGTATGTGTGATTAGTTAAGGCATAAGAGTGTTTATAACTATATGAAAATAAAAAAATTGAAATATGTCTATGTACACTCATGAACACATTGAGGATAATGTGGTAGAGTGTAATCAACTATGCTAGGGCATATATGACAATGCTTGATGATTTTAAAAGTTCTATGAAATTTATATTATGATTGGCATGACAACTGATGTGAATGTGATGATGATGGTTGTGTGCAAGAAATATTGGAACTATTGAGGAGACAATTGTGAATGGTGGATAACCTCATGTAGAGAGTAGGACAAAAGGATGTTAATTGAAGGATTGATGAATGGACCCTATGAGTCCCCATGAAGCACCAAATGATGAGGTAATATCAGAAAGGTTCCTGGAATCCAAGAAGGTATAAAATTATCATGCCAATGTAGCATGTGGTCTGAAAGGGATTGGGTAAGAATACCTTTCAAAATTTTTTATATCTTGGTGATATGTATATAATTTTGATTGATTGGTGTATTCCATTGATACCCAAGTAGGGTGTAATTTAGGAATGGAATACTAAATGATAGAGGAGGAAACCTTTGCTAGGAAAACATGGATTAAGCTCTTTGCAATGGATTCATGAAATGATATGTCATGGTTGCAATGATTAACCATGGATGAATGCATAATGGCCAAGAGATACTTGGATGGAAAATGATCTGAGTAAGAAAAAAAAGTGCACAAGGATGCACAGATCTAGATGGATCCAAGTATAGCTACATGGAGCTTAAGAACTTGAAACATATATGCATTGGAGTGTGTAACTGAATTGAATTGATCTGTGATGATCATAGTAAATATAGAAATGTGTAGGTATGAGTAGACATGACGATCATGAATTCTTAGTGCATATAAAAGTGCATTGGTGCATATGGACATGTTTGGATATGCATGTGGAATTATTTTAGATTCCAAGTAAGTCTGTTGATATATATGAAATAATGTTGCTATGTTGATCAAATATGATTATTGATGGATTTTGTTTCCAGGAAAATGTGCATAGCATGGTTGAAGATGTTGATGAATTTGTTACTGCAAATGAAATCCATTAATATGATGACAAAGGAGGATGGTAGGAAGGCTTATCAAAAGGTTGGTGAAGGGATCCTATGATATTCTATAAATACCATATGATCAGGTAGCATCAAGTAGTTGACAACAACCATGTAGGTATGCATTTGGATATTTATGGTGCGTAAATGTTGAAGGGGATTGAGGTAATAATTCCCTCAGTTAAATGTCGATACATGAATTGATGTGTCAAGGTAGAATACCTTAAATGTACACACATTGTTCATGCATGAATCCAATTAAAAAAAAAAAATCATGATTTTATTATACCGATTTTGATTTCATGATTAGATCAAGTCAAGAGGCATACTCTTGCTATTACAATGAATTCCAATAAAGTTATCCATGAGGTGAAATGATTGGTTGAGTTTTCTAACTCACCATGGTGGAGTACATAACATAGATATGTGGTATTCCAGAGTCAATGCAAGGATGCATTGTGTAGATGTGTCCATGAGCATTGGCACATTGATTTAACTCCTTGTGATGCTTGATTGCATTATCGAAATCTTGGTGTGCTAGATAATGCTTATGTGGGGAATGATAATTTCATCCTATATCATATGATTGATAGATTGAAGTGATGCAATTGTTAGTATTTACAACTCTAATATCATTTTGTGATCCATTGTAATTGTACAATTAAAGTATAACGTGCATAGAAAAATAACAATTTGTATGGTTGTATGAAGGTTGAGAAATTACAATAAGGATGGCCTTGGGTATGGAAACAATGTAAGTCCATAAGGAAGGCCGATGCATGCCATTGCAAAAAAAATCCAAACTTTTATGAGAAGAAAATATCACACTTGTGGGATCTGAGTTCAAATCTCAAAATAGATAATGGAATTTGAAGTCTGTGGGAAGTAGATTTGAAAGATTTCTGATTAAAATTGGTAATGATATCTCACAGTTACTATATGTATGAATGATACATGTGAGATGATAGAGTTTTATTAAAAGGACATATTGTGGCTACTAAACTGGAAATCATGGGAGAGAGGGTAGTACTGTGACATCAAAACCCTATATGCCATGATCACCATTGATATTGTTGTGTTGTATTAGAGAAAGCCATAGGAATGCATTGGTTGTAAGAATTTGCAAGTCTTTGTACTCTTCCAGTGTGAGGAAGCCTTAGCATGAAATATGGATCACTCAAGGGACTATGTGGCAGAGAAGGGGATGATTGAGCCTGTAAGGTGAGTGATTGCAATGAAGAGGAAACTTGGATAAATCATGTTATGAGCTAACTAGGATCATGAGCGCAATGGGTATGTGTAATAAAAAAACATTGCGTTGAGTCTAACCATGGTAGCCATATGGATGCAGATCCATGATTGTACATATAAGTATTATGTTGAAATTAATATTTTATCTGAGTTATGAGAAACAATGGGATATTTATGCATAAATTTGGTTTTAATATGCATGGTGTTTGATGATTGTTGTAGGAATGAGCAAAATTTCCAGAAGTCTGAAAGTGGACTAGACTGAGGAGAAATGACATTGCTAAAGACACTGAAGGATGAAGACATGACATGTGTTTCCGAGAGGAGAGAACATCGAGGACAATGTTCCTTTAAAGGGACAATGGAATTTAACATCCCTTTTTGGTTATGTGATTAATTGTAATAAAACATGATCAGTGATGGTATTATCTCAACATAGAGATAATATTACCATGCCATGGTAATCTGAACAATGTAAATGTATTAATTGTTTAATAAAGAAAAACAAAAAATGACTCATGGGTGGAGAAATAGTACTGGCCAGGACACCACAAGAGGGAATAGCGAGGGGGCATAAATGGGGTTTTTCATGCTAAAGAATCCCAAGTCACCTTTTTGAGTTATTTTGGGAATAATCAATTTATTTCCCTTTTTCCTAAATTCAAAGCAAATTAGTTAATGAGAAGGGTTTGGCAGTTGAACAACCAACCACCCACAATGAATGGAAGTGTTGAGGACTAGCTAGTACAACTGAAGAATATCATCCAGGGTACAAAAATACCACCTCATTTTCCCTGATTGACCCAAGGTCCTTCTCATCGAAGGAAGGGAGGAGTAGATGCAGAAATTTCTTGGAGAAGAAAGGAATAAACAAATGAGGTGCATACTGAAGAAGACAAAGAGTCTGGGAGACTGGAGGAAGAGGGGGAATGTGCAAAGAGTGTGGAGAATGCTCATAGTTGGGAAGAACCCATGACTAGAGAGACATAGAAATATAACTTGTGTGGATGGATAGAGAACCCAAACCTGAACTAAGTTGAGAGGACCTCTAGCTTGATGTTTTTTTGACATAAAATAGCACTTGAAGGGGAGGGCACTAAGGGAATGTGGAGTAGTGAAGGGAAACCCTTGTACAGAGGAAATATACATGGAAAAAATATGAGAAACCTCATGGAGGCCTTGGGCATGGTGGGTATAGAGGATTTATGTCAGTATATTTTGTGAAGGAGAGTAGCCTTCACACTGTTAATTTTATTTGAGACACTGAATGTTCCTTGGTGGTATCATGGCCTGACACAAGGGTGGATTGCTACTAAAAATGACAGTGCAAAAGAGCCTATGATTGGGTGGAAAAGTGCTCACCCTCGGTTAGTTGGCTATCAGACTGCTCATAACAGATAAGTTTCTCTTTGTATTTTGTTTATATTTTAAAAGCTATGTAAATGTGTAGGATTGTGCACTTGAGAGAAAAAGTATGGATTTACGAACATGATGTATGAATGCATTAGCATTTAAACTCTTCTGTGATGGTCAATTACATAATGGTTAACTCCTATTAAATGCATGTATAAGTAACCCAAGGCCTATGGCCAATAACTCTATGAATTGGCATGAGTTGCATGTTTGGAGGGAATGAATTGCAGAGGAACCCAATAGGATTGTAGAGTTGGTGGAGACAGGAATAGTCCTATACAGGCCCTATCGAAAAAAATGTGTAACATCCCCAATCTAATATTCAGTTTAATTAATGCTTGTGTAGATATAATGTGTGGCTACAACCAAAGCGATGTAATATGCGAATTGTATTTCTATGTTTTAATAATAAAATTTCATGCCCGCTACTAAGGGGACACCGAAAAGATATGGGGGATGAATTAATCCAAAATATAGGGGAGTTTCTAGGATAATGGCCAAGAGGGGGTCCAACGAGGAATTACCCATTGATATTAATTCAACCCATTTCCCTAAATTTTCTATTTGTATATGAACCTTCCAATTTCCGATTGAGTGTTCCCAATGCTAATCATTGAATACATGTAAGAGGGTGGGTATGAGTAGTCACATCCCATAGTTATTGGGAACATGGGGTTTGATTACAATCATCTTGGGTAAGAGTGTGAGTCAAGCAAAGCAAGCCAAAAGAGAGGAAATTCGTATGGGTGGAGAGAGCAGTTTTATACATTGAGTTTTGGGTGCATGCAGAGCAAGTAGAAAGAAAGAAAGAGAGCTTGTAATTGGTGAAACCATGAAGGGTGAATTATAGAGCAAGTTGGACTGTATTGGAGTGTATTTGGAGCTATAAATTGAAGAACCAGGTTGTCAATCCTGAAGAGTGAACTCTTGTGTGAGTTGCACTAAAACAACAAGTGTTTATTGTTGGTTTGCTGGTAGTTTTCCTGGGAGCAAGTTCCCTTGAGTTCCCAATTGAGATATTATTGGTTACCTATGCCAGAGAGACCCTGATAAATCAATGGGATACCCAAGGAACTAAGATTAGTGAAGGGGTACATTCCTTGGGTTGGACAGGTCATGAGGAAGAGAGATGGTGGAAAATTGGGATAATTGTAGGAAGATATCAATGGGTTGTTGGTTTTATGAATTGTGAGTGGATTGTGAGAGACCACCCTCTTTATTGTATTACTAGCCTCAGCTTGGGGGTGACTGGATGTTGAGATTTTGAATAGTCAGTCTATGCTTGAGTGGAACTTCTATCCTAAGCAATTGATTGCACAACCACTATTAAAAAATAAGTGTTTTATCTTGTTGCTGAGTTATTTACATGTGTTATTGTTGTGCATGAACTCTGTGTAAATGAGAATGATTTATATGTTGTTGTAATGAGTTTTTTAGCTGCATTTCATGTTGATTATTAACATGTTGTAGATGCTTATATTTTATGGTTGTAGATAGTAGATAAATATATTTTAATTCATAGTTAAAACCTACATGAAATTAGTTAACTGTAAAAGAATTAATTTAGTTAGGAGAAATTATTGCTTTTATGAGTATTCCATACCGTAATGTCCCTTGGTTGGGCTGGGGGATGTTACATTATGGTATTAGAGAATTTGGTTCAAACACCAGGCTTGAATGGGATTGAATTAGAGTGAGTTGGTGAAATTCGATGTTGCATATTTTGTCTATGACAGATTTGAGAAAAAACAAAGAATTCAGAGAGAAATCCCCAAATCTGTGGGTGAAATCTGAGTTTAAATGACTCCATACTATTTAATAGGTTCCATGGAGCTAAGAAGTAAAGTTCCAGATCGAAATTTGATTCGGAATGGTCGAAATTCAAGTTTTAATGGCTGCATGTAGAGTTGCAGGCAGTTTGGTGAATTGACAGTCAAGATCACGTTTGATCTCAAGATCAATGGTTGAGATTCACCTTGATAAATTTAAAAAAAAATCGTAAAGGTTCAGTCGTCAGGAAGGTTGATAAAATCAATGGTTGATATTTAATTTTGACATTTGGAAGTTGATGGATATCGATGATCCAGATTCATCTGGACTGTGACCAAAATTTTCTAAGTGTGAGGTTCGACAACAGAATCTGCCGACGGTCAATGGTTAGATTGAAGAGTTTGGAGAAGTGTTGGAAATTCGCCAAGAGAAAACGCCAATGGATGAAGACCAATGGGCATGTGTTGATAGAGTTGGATGAATTTGATACAAGAAACAACCAAGATTCATTTCAGGGGTTGTGAAAAATATGAGATCGACAACCTAGATCAATTGGAGAAATGTCAAAAAATTTCAAAGTGTTAAATTTCACCAAGAGAAATCATCGAAGACTGATGGTTGGGTCGACCGAAAGGGAGAAGAGTTTGTTTCAGCCATAAGACATCTCTAATCGTCGATGGACGACATTCGCGGGTTGGATGAATCCACCGAAGTGTTATCAATTGCCAATGGAAATATTTGATGGCTGATCAGACGGTGGTCGAAGGTTGGCCGAATTAGGTGAAGTATTTTGAATCAAGAAATAGAATTCGTCGATGACTGATGCACCGATGGTCATGCGTCGACGAATTTGACGAGGTGTTCGGGTCTTCCAAGAGAGTCGGTCGATGGCCAATGGAGGGAAGAGGATGATGATGTCATCATCCATGTGTCATGCCACATAAACATACACTTGTTGTGACACATCACCCAAGTTGACACCTCAATATGACGTTTCATGCCACGTCAACATCCACGTGTCATACCATGTCATCAGTTTCCACGTCAACCAGCGGAAGTGGTTGATGACTGATGTTCAGGTCCTCTGATTTGGGAAAGTGTATTCAATAGTCATCGGGGATCACCGATTACCAATGGTCGATGATCGAATTGGCCAATTTAATAGTTTTGCGCAAATTGGTCATTGAGGAGTTGATCTGACGACCAACGATCAGATCGACTGTTTGGGAAAAAATGTTTTGTGTGTCCAAAGGAAAGTGTTGATGGTCAATTGTTGATAGAGTCAGATCAATGGTTGTTGTTTATATTGATTTGAGATCAACGGTTCATATTTAAAATACTATTAGAGTAGTAAACAAATACATTTTGTATGAAATTTTCTGTATTTTGTTTCATAATTTTGAAGGTCAATAACTTGCAAGGCATTTTTTAGGCCCTAAACGAAATTTTTAGCAAGTCAAAACCAGTGAGAACAAAGTATACCAAGGTACAAGTTGTGTTTTCATCTCAAATAAAATAACTCAGAGAGATTTATCCAATGAGCTAAACGATTTGCAAAACAGAGCTCATATGAAAAATTTACAACCAAAACAATGAGGGTAAAATTTTGGCACCAATTTTACTTCCATAGGGAATAACTCCATGCTCAGAAGTCCATTTGGGGCACAAGAGAAGTCGGTAGAAATATTATGACCCATAGAAGGTAGCGATGGAGTCATATTTTGGTTATGGGTACCTCAAAATGTGCAGGAAGAGAAATAAGGCACATGTAGCATGCAGGGGTAAATTGGGTAAAACAACCTAAACTTCTCTGGACCATAACTTTAAGCTTGGAGCTCAGATTTGAGTAAATGAATAGTTGTTGGAAATATATTGAAGAGTAGAAGACACATGTCAACCAGTAATTTTGATTTGGGCAATGACAATTCTCCGAAATTAATAAATAAATTTATGTAGCAGTAAAAGGGTGGAAATCACAACATGTAATTGTTGTAACTTTTCACTTCTATAATTTAGTTTGAGGCATGGTTATAGCCGTTGGAAAGATATTTGAGAGAGGAATTCATATATGGAATCAAAATTTGAATTGGTGCAATGTTTCCTTCATAAATTGATGAAGAAATAACATTTATTATAATGGATGAAATTTTTTATGCTATGCATGTTTCTAACAGTAATTATTACATGCACATTTCTTGCAGAGTTAAAGGTACATGAAAAAAAATTTGGTTCTTATATGAGAACTAGAGTTATGGAATATGATCAGGGATTTTACATCCATGAAGAAGAGGTCATAGGTTTGCATGTCAACATGGGGAATGTCGAGACAGATTCAAATGGAAGAAGAGATAGGAAAGAGCATGTCACGATGAGAATCCTTCATAGGGAAGTGAAGAGTTATAGAGTTGATAATGAAAGGATTAATAGGGATTGGGAAGAGATAATTCAGAGCTTAGACATGTTGCATAAGTAGGTTACCAAGAAATCTGGAAATAAGCAAGAAACTAGTGCTAGAAAAGTGTCTTCATCTAGATCCCATAGCAAAAGGGATGATTATTGAAATTATAGGCAGTCAAGAAGCATGAGAAGGCACCATCATTCCCCAAGGAAGTCCACTAGAAGGACTCATGCAAGTTTAGGGCCAGGGAGAAACCCAAGTGTGTCTCCTATTCAGAGGAAAAGTAGATGGCCTGAGGTAAACATCTTGCAAGGTGAAATCAGGAAAATTAATCCACCTACTTTCAATGGTGAGCACTAGAAAGGAGAAGAGGCATAAGGCCCGACTATTGTAAATTAATAAATATTTCTAGTTGCACGATTACCCATCTCAGGTAGAAGATAGGATTTCCACCTACCACTTGGAAGGAAAAGAAACCATGTGGTGGGATCATCTTATGCAAGCCAATAAACTAGATGAGAAGAGCATCTCGTGGAGGCAGTTCAAAGGATATTTCCAAGAGAAATATTTGTCAGAGCATTACTATGAAAGGCATATGAAAGAGTTCTTTGAACTCAAGTTGGGAACCATGACAATGGAGGAATATGAGAAGAGGTTCTTTGAATTGTTGAAGTATGTTGACTTCATCAAGGATGATAAAGTCAAAATTCAAAGGTTTCTAAGTGGGTTACCCTCCTTCTACAGTGACAGTATTCAATATGACAACCCCAAAACCTTGGAAGAAACCATAAGGAGAGAAAGGCATATTTATGAGCAAAGCAAAGGAAGACTAGTTTTCCAAAAGGCTTGGAATGACAAGATGAAAGGGAAAACTGATCAAAGGGAAAAAGGTTTTAAGCCACCTTTTTTTCCAGAAATAATTCCTAAGAAAATAAGAAAGGTCAAGCAGCCCAAAATGGGCACAAAACTACATAATATTTTGGGAAAAGGCCAAGGCAACAACTTGTTCAATGTTGGGGATGTGAGGAAAATCACTTATATAGGGGATTCCCTCATAAAGGAGAAATAATGAGTACTATCCAAAACATTCAGAAGGATGAAACAGTGGAAGACATGGGAGGAATCATGCCAAGGATTTATGCAGCCTTAGAAAAACACCAAACAAAATATCAATCCACCATGATTGAATTGGAATGTAAGATTGATAACCACCCCATAGCAGTTTTCATTGATTTTGGAGCTAGCCATAGTTACATAAATGCTAACATTGTTTAAAGATTTCACTTGCAAATATGTAAGCATAAGAAATCTTGGTTAGTTCAATTAGCCACAGGAGCTAACACAAAGATCAATGAGTTGGTTAAAATTTTGAAATAGACATGAATGGAATCAACACAAAGGTGGATGTAAACATAACACCATTGGGTTCATATGACTGTCTAATTGGTATGGATTAGATAGAAAACACCATGCTATCCTAGACTGTTACAACAATACAATCACATGTCTTGATGAAGAAGGGAAACAAGGAAATATTCAAGGCATTCCAAGAGTTGTATTGTTAGAGAAATTCCAATTATGCAGTTGAAGAAGAGTTTCAAAAAGGGATGCCATATTTTTGCAGCCCACATGGAAGAGGTAGCCAAAGATAAAGTTGAAAACATTGGAGACCATCTGGTCTTAAGGGATTTTGAATATGTTTTTAGAGAAATACTAGGATTTCCACCAAAGAGAGACATTGATTTCTCTATAGATTTGGTGCTAGGAGTTGCCTTAGTGTCCAAGACACCTTATAGAATGGGCACAACAGAATTGAGGGAGTTGCATATCTAGTTTGTGGATTTGTTAAAGAAGGGGTATATATTCCCAAGTATGTCACCTTGGGGAGCCCCAGTTCTTTTTGTAAAGAAGAAAGATGGACATTATTTAAAAATAAAAGAGATATTACAACAAATTCAGATCAAAATTATTTAAAAATAAAAGAGATATTACAACAAATTAATTTTCAACATAAATTTAATTCTTATGAGCTGAAATAAGATGGAATTCTCATGTATAAAAGTAAGGTGTATGTGCCAAATTCCAATGAGATGAAAAATGCAGTTATGAAGGAAATCCATAATGTGTCATATGTTGGGCACCCAGGATATTAGAAAAAATTGCAGTTGTAAGAAGCCAATAATTTTGGCCGGGAATGAAAAAGTAAGTGGCTAATTACATAGCCATATGTCTAGAATGACAAAAAGTAAAGACATAACATAGGTATCCTACAAGTTTTCTACAACCATTTCCCATTCTAGAATGGAAGTAGGAAGTTGTCACAATTGATTTTATTACTAAGCTTCCCAGAACAGTGAAGAAGCATGATTCCATCATGGTGGTGGTTGATAAATTGACTAAGGAAACACATTTTATTCCAGTAAAGACTACACACAAGGAAACAAATATTGCATAAATATATATGAAAGAAGTTTCTGGGTTACATGGAGTGCCTAAGACAATAGTTTCAGATAGAGATCCAAAGTTTACTTCAAATTTTTGGAAAGGTTTATTCAAAGGATTTGGAACAAATCTAAATCTTAGTACAATGTATCATCTAGAGTCAGATGGGAAAACATAAAGGACTAACATGATAATTGAGGACATGCTTAGAATGTATGTGATGGGTCAACCATCAAAGTGGGAAGATTATATTCATTTAGTTGATTTTTCCTACAACAATGGGTATCATGATTCATTGAAAATGAGTTCGTTTGAAGCATTGTATGGAAGAAAATGTAACACTCCGATGAGTTGGGATAATCCAACAGATAGAGCAGTTGTTGGGCTAGAATTGTTAAAGGAAATGGAAGAGCAAATGTAAAAGATAAATCATAATTTAAAGGCTACCCAGGATAGGAAAAAAGTTATGTAGACAAGAATAGATTTTTCAGAGGTTTTAAAGTGGGAGAACATGTGTTCTTAAAAGCAAAGGAAAAGAGAAGTTTGATAAGATTATGAAGTTTCCCAAAGTTGGTAGTGAGATACTGTGGACATTTTGAAATATTAGAAAAGATAGGGACAATTACATACATGTTAGCATTATCTACATCCATGAGAATTCATAATGTATTCCATGTATCATTATTAAAGAAATATGTTCCTGAACCTAACCACATAATTGATTGGAATGTGATCCGGGTGGAGAACGAAGGGGATTTTCGGGTGGAACCAGTACGCTTCCTGGACTGGAAAGTCAAAGTGATTAGGAGCAAGGCCATAAGAATGGTAAAGTTTCAATGGACCAATTACATTCCTGAAGATGCTAAATGAGAGCATGAAGAAAACATGTGGGCAACATATCCACACATTTTTGACAATTTTTAAGAAAATGGAATTCAAGACTCCATTTTGATCGGCTACAGTTCCAAAACCACTTCTCAAAGTCCTATCCAAATATGCCAGGGACCTTGATAAAAAAATGGCTCATTCTTTGGGTCAGCCTTGATAAGCGTATGGTACATCCCTTGGTTTAACCTGAAAAACAAATGGTGCATTCCTTGGGTCGATGATTTGAGAGGAACATGAGATTATGGTTGGAGCTGTTGTTGGAGTTGTTATATTGTAGAATTTTATTTCTAAGTATTTTGATGTAAATTTCATATATGTATATCGGCATAGAGTGCACCGAGGATGACACACAATTATAGGGGAGGAAAAATGTAGCATCCCCATTATAATCCCCAGTTTAATTGATGCTTGTGTAGATATAATGTGTGGCTATGAAAAAATGATGTAATATGCAAATTGTATTCCTATGTTTTAATAATAAAATGTGATTCTAGCTGCTAAGGGGATATAGACAAGAGATGGGGGATGAATTAATACACAAGAGAGGGGAGTGTCTAGGATAATGGCCTAGAGGGGGCCAAGGGGGAATTACCCATGAATATTAATTCAACCATTTTTCTTAAAATTGTTATTTGTATATGAACCTTCCAATTTCTGATTGAGTGTTCCCAAAACCAATCATTTAATACATGTAAGAGGGTGGGTGTGAGTAGTCACATCCTATAGTTATTGGGAAGGGGTTGAGTACAATCATCTTGGGCAACAGTGTGAGTCAAATAAAGCAACCCAAAAGAGAGGAAATTTGTATGGGTGGAGAGAGCAATTTTACACATTGAGTTTTGGGTGCATGAAGAGCAAGTAGAGACACAGAAAGAGAGCTTGGAACTGGTGCAAGCATGGAGGGAGAATTATAGAGAAAGATGGAGCATATTGGAGCATATTTGGAGCTAGAAATTGAAGAATTGGTTGTCAGGCCTGGAGAGTGAACTCATGTGTAAGTTGCACTAAAACAACATGTGTTTGTTGTTGGTTTGCTAGTAGTTTTCCTAGCATCAAGTTCCCTTGAGTTCCCAACTGAGATATTCATGGTTACCTGTGCCAGAGAGACTTTGGTAAATGAATGGGACTCTCGAGGGATTGACATCAGTGAAGGGGTGCATTCCTTAGGTTGGACAGGTCAAGAGGAAGAGAGATGGTGGAAAATCTAGATAGTTATAGGAAGATAACATTAGGTTGTTGGTTTTATGAAATGTGAATGGACTGTGAGAGACCACCCTCTTTTTTGGATTACTAGCCTCAACTCAGGGGTGACTGACAGTTGATATTTTGAACAATTGGTCTATGGTTGGGTGGAATGTTCGTCCTAAGTAGTTGGTTGCACAACCATTGTTAAAAGATAAGTGTTTTATCTTGTTGTAGAGTTATTTACATGTGTTATTGATTTGCATGAACTCTATGTAAATGATAATGATTTATATTCTACTGTAATGAGTTGTTTATATGCATTTCATGTTGATTATTAGCATGTTGTTGATGCTTCTATTTATGGTTGTAGATAGTAGCTAAATCTGTTTTAATTCGCCATTGAAAGCTACATGAAATTAGTTGTAATACCCTTGTTTCCCCCAACTTGTAATTAATCATTAATTATGATTACCATGCTATGGAATGTGAATAATGTAAATATATTATTGTTTAGATTGTCAATAACTGACTATGGGGGTGAAGCCTTGAAGTACTGGCCATGATACCACTAGAGGAAAGAGTGAGGAAACTGTAGAGAGGGTTCATTATTTCAAAATGACCCAAATTCTTCTTGTTGAAATAATAAGCCTCATCCTTATCCCAAGGAAAAATCAGTTAATGAAAGAAGGACTAGTGGTTGAATAATCAACTACCCCCATGAATGGAAGCATGTAGAGTCTGGTTGAGGAGACAGAAAATTGTCAGCCCAAAGTACCACATAATGCAGTTTTCTTGCAGGCCCAGACTGACCCGAGTTCCTTCTAACAGAAGGAACAATATAGGTCTAGAACCTCCCTAGGGGGGAAAAGGAGAGGGCTTGCAAGAGAAGGAGGATACAATTCAGAAATAGGAAGAGCACATGAGGCTCTTCAACTTAGAAGAAGAACTAAAGGATTAAGTTGTTCTGGTTAAAAGGGAGAGAACACAAGAAAGGATCTCTGCAAGTTGCAGAAAACATGACCTGAGAAGAGGGTTGTGAGCTTGATGATGAGGGAGCATTTGATAAACCTTGTAGAGGTTGTGACAAAGAAACAGTCTCTGAGAAATTGCAAAAGTTCCCTAGTGATATCATGGCTTGGCACGGGGCTGGCCAGAGCACTAATAAGCAATGCCTCTGAGCCTATGGTTGGGTGGAAAGGAGAACACCCACAATCAGTTGGTCGGTGATTGCCTATAATAGATAAGTATTCCATAGACTCTGTAGACTTGAATTTAAAATGTCTGATTGAATGCTTGTATTTTCTCTATACAGATACATCCTTGATGTATAGGGATGATGGTATATTATTGTATTTTGTTTGGATGTTAGATAATTGTGACTCTGGCGGTCTAGCCGACCTAATATGTTGAGGTAGAGTTTGACCATTGTCCCCAGTCAATGGTTTTCTGCTTACTTCTACCTAGAAAAGGAAAACTATCAGTAATGGGGTTCTAAATGAATTTGGGATATAAGGATTTTACCTATGTAGTGGTTAGAAAATTCCTCAAAGGGATTTCTTAGGGATCAATCCCACAAGCAAAAGAGTTGGGATAGACTCTACAGACCATCTAGGTCCGGTCAATCCCTAAAATTTCCTTTCCGTATTTGAGAACTTGAGTTATATGAATGGAAGGCGCTTCCTTCAAACTAGTCATTGAAGTAACCATAGGCTCATGACCACGACCTTAACCAAATTTCAGCTAAGATCTAGGAGTGTAGCCTCTGGAGCTTGACAATGTTCCATAGGACTAGGACCTTGGAACCCTTCACCACACTAAAAAAAGAGCTAAGTTGTGCGGGACTCCAGGAGTCTGGAGCTTCGGGGTGAATGAACATTACAACGTTCAAATGTGTTGAAGGCAACCTGTCAGACCGGTAACTTGACAGTTGGCGGTCATTTACCTATCATCATAGAATTCATCCCCTTGTTAAATCTCGCTCCACTTCTCGGATGTGAAGTAATGTAGACCGTGGATCTAGGGATCCTTCGGGACCCTCCTTGACTGTTAGATTGAGCCTAGTGAAAGGATAGCCTAAATTACTCCAGCAAAGTCCTACTCCGGGAGGTTCAACATGTTGGTGAACGAGAATATCGCCAAAGTGTTGTTGGATTACTGAGAGGGGGGGTGAATCAATAATAACGTAATTATAATCCTTTTTCTTCAAATGTTATATCAATGAAGAATTATTATCCAATAATGAGTAGTAATAAATAAACAATCACACACATACACAGTACACCAATGTTTTAC
>ML789529.1:456573-492979 GCA_009831015.1 Picea engelmannii | reverse complement strand
CAGTGCACCAGATACATTTACATGGAAAAATGATTCACTATGGTACAAAGATCGCTTATATTTATGTAAGAACTCCCAAATCAAACAAAAGGTACTATTGGAATTGCACACCTCTCCAGTAGGAGGGCACTTGGTATTTTTGAAAACCTACCATAGAGTCAAGAAGGATTTTTTTGGCATGGCCTTAAAACTGATGTTCAAAGGTTTGTGGCAGAATTTTTGGTTTGCCAACAAAATAAGGTGGAAAAAATTAAGACCCCAGGTCTTTTACAACCATTATCCATCCCAAGTCAGGGCTGGGAGGAGGTTTCCATCGATTTCATCACATGGTTACCAAAATCTTAAGGAAAGAGTGTCATCATGGTGATTGTTGATAAACTAACCAACTACGCACACGTTTGTGCACTCTCTCATCCCTTCAAATCTAGTACAGTTTCCACTGCATTCATGGAGACAGTTCAAAAGCTACATGGCAGCCCAAATATTATTGTAAGTGACAGAGATGCCATCTTCACTGGACATTTTTGGACAAAATTATTTTCTTGCTTGGGTACTCAATTGGCTCATAGCTCATCCTATCATCCTCAATTTGATGGACAAGCCAAGATAGTGAACAAATGTCTGGAAGGCTACCTTCATTTCTTTGTCTCTGATAAACAAACACAATGGTTCAAATGGTTACCCTTGGTAGAATGGTGGTATAACACTTCCTTTCATACTCCAACAAAAATGACACCATTTATGGAACATTATGGATACCACCCTCCTTCGATCACTTCTTCTCTAAAAGAAAAATCTAAGGTTCAAGAAGTCAAAGATCACAACGATAATCAACAACAAGTTCTCCAAATGTTAAATGACAACCTAACCATGGCATAGAATCCCATGAAACAAAAAGAAGATCAACATCATAGTGAAAGAATTTTTTAAGTAGGGGATTGGATGTTTTTAAGACTACAACCATACAAATAGATGTCCCTCAAGCAAGCCAAGAAGGATGATAAATTATCACCAAAGTATTATGGCCCTTATAAGGTGTTGCAAAAGATTGGTACTATGACATACAAATTGGAGTTGCCCGCATCTTCACGAGTACACCCAGTTTTCCATGTTTCATGCTTAACTAAGGTTATAGGCGACAAGATCCCAGTTCAAACTATATTGCCAGAACTTGACGAGGAAGGAAAAATCATATTGGATCCTGAAGCCATCACTGACACAAGAATTCACCAGCTGAGGAATAGATCCATTTCAGAGTATCTCATTAAATGGAGGAAACTACCGGCTGAAGATTCCACTTGGGAAGATGAGTCTTTTATACAGAAGCATCTAGAGTTACTCAAGTGTTGTGGACAACACTTGTCTCAAGGGAAGGGGCATGTTAAGCCCTAATACTAGCTCATTACCCCTTAATTGGGGCATATTCTATTAGTAATGTTATTTTATTTATGTCGGCTTTAGTCCATTAGTTGTAATTATACCTCCTAGTCTCCTATATATACCAAGGAGAACTTTTCATTTTGAATCATCTTGTACTTGAACATTTAAGTGGGTTAAAAGGAGGTTGCCCCCTCAAAAAGGCTTATTATCTGAAATTATCTCTTTTTCAAGGCATTGAGTACTTTTTCTGATGTTTTTCTATGCTATATTGATATTTGGTTCTTAATAATGTCTATGTGATCATTCCGTGTTTCTTTCATCTGCAATAATATAATCTTTGATTCTTTTTTGTTATTTAGCATATTCGTAGTCTCTTAACCTTCCTCATGGTTTTCTTATTTCATGTTCATCTTCTCAACTTTAGCAATCATTCTAGGGAAATCTAAAACTTCATGTACAGTAGATTTACAACAAAGGAAAATAAGACTTCACTAGGGAATTCCTTAGCAAGATGTCTCGGTCTTCTGCAACTATAACAAAGAGTTAATCCTCTCTTTCTCTTAAATGATCCCCAATATTTCATGTACTGTGCACTAGGATCACAGTGATTGACTTGCAAAAAAATCTTTCTAGGATCCTGCATCCGCTTGTTAGTCCAAAAATTCTTTCTATGCATAGGGATAGCACATCTTTCACTATTTTTATCATATTTATTCATATCACATCTTCTTTCTTCTAGTTGTGCCCTAGTTTTCAGACTAGGACAAAATCTATCAAATATACGTAGATCCATGCTTTCGAAAAAAAAAATTCCACTTATCTTACCTTTATCATAGAAAAAAGATTTAAGATCTTACCTCTTTTCTTCATATAGAACTTCTCTTCTTAGCACAGAGCTTTACAAGTCAAGTAGAGTATTGTGCACTAGGGAAATAGATCTATGCACAAAGATTTCTCTTTTCTTCAGTTCCCAGCAATCACAGTTTCAGTCCCGACAATGGAACCATTTGTTGGCACAGGGGTAGACCCAGGGTTCAATTCTTCAAAAGTGCACCTAAAAAACCCTAACTACTGATCATTTCGACAACACCTACGAAGCATATGAAGTCTCACCCGAGGTAGAGGCAAGGGGGTTGTAGGACTCAAGTTTCTACAACCTAGCTGGGACACAGAACTGTGATCACAATACTTAACAGAGCACTTAGAAATTAAAATTCATTATCTTTTACCCTTATTCACATCACAGATTAGAACCCTAATTACATAACAACACAATATTCAACAAGATCTAAGAACATTTATCCATTCAGCACATAGCCTCAAAGAATATCTAGCATTCATTCATATCATAAGCACTAATCTACTATAGCATATGCGTTCAACATAAATATTATTTCACTAAGGATAAATCACATCAATAACATATCAACCATACTACACAAAGCAACCATAACATAGGATATACCTGGTTCACCCTAGTGTGGGGCTACATCCACCAACTCTTCGTCTTCTTTATTATCTTCTTTCAATCTTCTTACATGCACAGAAACACAAACCCACTCCACATAGGACAGGAGATCTATGTGCACCTCACTAGATCCTCCTTCCCAGAGTTTGGCATAGCACAGATCCTTCTTACAATCACTTGCACTTAGCTCTACAAGTTCTCAACACACAATATGCACAAATCATTTACAACTATTTTTACTTAGCTCAATGGCTTACAACTGAATCCTTCTTACATCGCCTATCTATCTATTATATATTACAAAGGGGGCATAAACATTGGTAACACCCATGGGCCGACATCCCATACCCGTTACATAAACCCTAAACCCAAAAATCCCACAAAATGGGGCGAGATCCCACGATCTCTACTTTGCCTGGCGCTTCGTCTTCGACCAGCCTGTCGAAGTCCCAAAAATGGTCAAACATGACCAAGGTTCTCCAAAACTTGGTCGAGGGCCAACAGTAGTTGACCTTTGGTTTCAATTATTCTCTGACATTCTAGGGAACGATCAATTAACAAAGAAGTTGTGTAATGCGCTATACCTAGTTTTAGGGAATGAGGAACCCATAGAAGCAGGAATAAGGACTAATCTTCCTAAGAAGAGTACTCATAGATTGCAGAGAAGAAAAGTACGAACTGGAAAAGAATTCAGACTAGTAGCCGAGTTAGACGAATTTGAGATTAAGGATGGCATGTTGGATCTAGGATCTGATGTGAACATTTTCCATACGAAGACCTGGGAAGACTTAGGAAAACCTAGGCTGACATATTCCCCAATTCAGCTAAGAATGGCCAACCAATATTGTATTTTCCCAATAGGAGGACAGGAGAGTGTGGAAATATATGTTGTGGGCGTGAAGACCGTAGTTGACTTTGAAGTGATTAAAATCATGGGGGAGAGGGACCCTTACCCTGTACTACTTGGAATTTATTGGTCCTATGACAACTATGCAGTAATTGACTTAAAGAAAGACACCATGACCTTTGAGGTTGATGGAATCAAGGTAGTTCAACCCTTGGATCCATATGTAGGGCCCAGATATACAGAGCCAACGGACAATAATATGGAGGGAGAAGACTTGGATTAGTTGTACACTGTAAGAGAAAGAACAAGAGATGATTATATAAATCCTACTATTGACAGATCAGTAAGTTGGAGGAGTATACAGTCAGTAGATGAAGATTCGTAATTGGCTTTCGACAGTTGGCATCAAGGATCGTACGAAAGATTCTCAAGAATATGTGCAACTATAAAAGTAACGATATGGGTTGGGACCGAGGTCAGAGAACACCTAATATATGATGGCACCTTAAGAACTGACAGTTTTGTGCTTAGCATGGAAGAAAATATAGTGGAGGATCAAAGGATCTCAGTACTATATTTAGCCCTCCAGGACACCCCTGCCAGATGGTGGGCCAACCATAAAGCATTACTCAAAAATTGGGGTGATGTGAAGTAAGCTATCAAGTATAGGTTTCAGAATAAGGATCATCTGGAATTAGAGACGTAGATGAATTTCGAAGTTCCGCAACTGTTCAACAGAGAATCTAATCCTAACGTAAATATTGAACAGTGTGTGACGCAATGGCAAGTTGCAGAAATACCCTCTCACTTCTAGGTTCAGGTATTTCCCCATTCCCTAGGTCCAATCCTAAAATATTGGTTCATATATGAGGAAACTAGAAGACATACCAGCAACTGGAAAATGTTGGCAGCTCATTTCTGCAAGGACTTCTCATTTACAAGTACCCTGAGCTTGAAGTAGTCCTGCAAAAGATAATAGTAATCAGAAATCAAACCTAGTGGTATTTCCAAAACATAGCCAATAAATTCAGACTAACCTTCACCTATCCTCAACCAAGAAGCCTATATCATGCTATATGATTAGCAGGGATTCAGAAAGCTCAGATGACTTAGAGGAATTGAGAAACCTAGCCATTAAAGAGATAGAAGGGAACAGAGAAATCCAGAACACTATACCCAGTCAAACTGATAGTTCCTATAATCACCCATTAAATTTGCACAAATTCAATATAGGGACCACAAAGAAATCTAATATAGCTACGGTGGGAGATTACTGGGATGAGAAAAATAGTCAATAAATACAGATCTTGTTGCAGAAATATGAGGATTTGTTCCCAAAGACCTTTTCAAATTTAAAGGGAATCAAAGGAGTTATGGGAGAAATGAAAATCGAATTGAAACCAAGATCCAAGCCTGTGAGGCATAAACCATACCATATTAAACCTAGAGTAAAAGAAAAGGTTAATAAGGATATAGACAATATGTTGGAAGCCGGACTTATTTTTGCAGTGGAAGAAGCAGAATGGGTCAGCCCAATAGTCATTCAAAGCAAGAAAGGCACAGAAGATGCCAGGGTCTGTGTAGACTATAGAATCCTTAATTATGCATGTATGCATGGCCCTTTACCAACACCTTTTATTGATGAGGTGATAGAACAAGTTGCAGGGAGGGAAGCATACTCATTCACATATGGATTTTCATGCTACCACCAAGTAAGGATTGTCGAAGAGGATAAAAAGAAGACCACATTCATAACATAATGGGGGTATTTTTCATATAATTTGATGTCATTTGGATTAAAGAATGCCCCTGTAGTTTTCTCCAGGATTGTAATAGCAACTTTTAGAGAGTTCATTCACAAGTTTATAGAAGTCTATATGGATGATTGGACGATATACAGTCTTCTCAAGGAACATGTAGCGTTGTTATGTCTAATGTTTGACAGATACATCGAATTGCAGATATCATTGAATCTCATAAAGTGTATCTTTTGCGTAGAACATGGGAATTTATTGGGCCACATAGTATGTCGAGAGGGAGTATTCGTAGACCTAGCAAAAGTTGTGGCTATTGTGAATATGTCGCCACCTACGAGTGCTAATCATTTGCGCTCCACGTTGGGACACAAAGGATATTATCACAGGTTCATCAGAAGATATGAAAACATTACCGCACCTCTGGAAAACCTATTGAAAAAGGCCAAGATGTTCCAATGGACCCCAGAATGTGCTAAAGCATTCGAGACCCTAAAGGAGAAGCTCAGCACAACACCGATTCTGATATTCCCAAAATGGGAAAATGAATTTCATGTCCACGTAGATGCTTCAAATATTTCCTTACGAGCTATCTTAGCGCAACCTGGATATGGAGACATGGATCATCCTATCTATTTTGCGAGAAGGAAGTTGTCACAAGCTGAGTGCAACTACACAATGACCGAAAGGGAGTGTTTAGCCATGATTTATGCTTTGGAAAAATTTAGACATTATTTGCTAGTTTCTCATTTTAAGTTCTTTACTGATCATTCTACATTGAAATATATAGTTAACAAACCTATGTTGGAAGGGAGAATTTGTAGATGGTTGCTACTATTTCAGGAATTCTCTTTTGAAGTAATTATTAAGCCTAGAAGATGCAATGTAGGACCTGATCACCTGTCTAGATTAAATTCAGGGGAAAGTGGCAGAGCAGTTGACGATCAGCTCCCAGATGCAGACTTGTTCCAGATTGAGTCCATACCATGGAGGACATAGAAGTATTCTTAAGCATAGGGGCCTTCCCAGAAACATATTTCGCAACCCAGAAATTCCATATGGTTTTTAGAGCATCGGACTACTAGTTGATCGCGGGACAGTTGTATAAATTGGGACTAGATAGTATCCTCAGAAGATGTGTATTGGATCATGAAAGGAAGGATATACTATGGGAGTGCCACAATGGAGTTGCGGGAGGGCATGTAGGAGGAAATGCCACTGCAAAGAAATTTTTCCAAGCTAGACTTTGGTTGGAAACACTCTTCATAGATGCAAAGATATATGTTAGATTATGTGATGTTTCTCAAAGAGTGGGTAAGCCGTCACGACGAGATGAATTGCCACTTCAACCAATTAGATCTCTACAGGAATTTGAGAAGTGGGAAGTTGACTTCATTGGACCAATAAACCCCACATCTAATAATTCAAAGGCCAGGTAAGTAATTATCACAATTGACTACCTTACACATTGGGCTAAGGCAATAGTTGTTCAATACTACTCAACCGATACTGCTTCTAGGTTCATTTTTTATAATATTATCACTCAATTTGGATGTCCTATGAGCCTAACCAACTATCAAGGAGCTCATTTCATTAGTAGCACTATCACAAATCTTACAGTAGATTTCTTGATCCAGCATCACAAAAGCAGTCCTTAACACCCGCAAACCAATGGAGCAGTGGAAGAATTCAACAAGATTTTGGGGAGAGGATTAACAAAGGTCTGTTGTGAAATCAGGAAGATTGGGATGACAGGGTTCTAGTAGTACTATGGGCTTACAAAACAACCACAAAGAAACTCCACAGGTACATGCAATTCCATCTAGTTTATGAGAAAGAGGCAGTGGTGCCTTTAAAATTCATCACTCTAAGTTTGTACATTGCACAGATCACACGTATGATGGAGGAAGAATTACTTGCACAAAGACTTATAGATTTACAAGAACTCGAGGAGACCAAGTTTTTAGCAGACTTCCATCAATCGGTTGAAAAAGAAAGGAAAAAATCTTGGCATGACAAGCACATTAAAACTAAAGTATTTGCGCAAGGAGACAAGGTTCTACTCTATGAAAGTTGGTACCAGAAGCATCCTCGGAAGTTACGCATGCATTGGTTGGGATCATTTATAGTTGTGGAGATCCAACCCTCAGGAGAAGTCAGACTTGCACAACTGGATGGTGTTAGAAGCATTTCTTGTCTTGGGCATAAGAGTATGTAGGTCCACAGGCTGCATGACAAGCGCCCAAGCATAGCACAGAAAAAATCTTGTTTCTGGTTACCAATCAAGAAAGCGAGCAGTCTGATTTCAACAACAAGGATTAATTGATGGAGCAAATCGATAGTCATCAGGTTTTTGGGGCTACCAAGTTGCCCGAGATTTCTCACAAGAGATAGCACCCACAGTATCACGGAGTAGTCTCAGTCGTCCATCCAAAAGGGACACGTGGTGCACGATTAGGCTCCTTTCCTTTTCGCCCATCACGACTTTGAAGCACGAGGAGAAGCCTCTTCCTAGCCCCGAGACGCGAAGTGTCGAAGGTGTCCCAGACCCGGGCCCACATTATTGTCGAGAGGATCGGGACCGTTCATCAGAAGGAAACGCGGTGCAAGATCTGAGCCACAGGTGGGGCCCTTCAGGATGTTCATAGTGAAAGTGTTGAAGATGTAATCTCACCCATCCATCCTGCAGGGACACGTGGCGCGTGATTAGGTTCTTCGCATTTTCGTCCATCGCAGCTTCAAAGCACAAGGAGAAGCTCCTTCATATCCCTGATATGCGAAGTGTCGAGAGCATCTAGGACCCTAGCCCATAGTATCGCTGAATGAGTTCAGGATCGTCAGATCAGAGAGGGATGTGTGGTGCCCAATTACGCCATCTCGACATTTCACCCATCGCGACTTTGAAGAGAAAGGATCATCTCCTTTTTATCCACGAATGTCGAAAGTGCCTTTGAGGATAAGCGCAGGGTCACGGGCCGTGATCACTTGGTAAATAGAAAGAGCTGTGCAAGAGGGGCTGAAAGCATCGAGTTTAGTCTCAGAAGGGATCATCGCGATCTCCAGGTGCCAATCCAATTCGGTCTCAATCCTGGTGCTTGCTGAGAGGAAATGAAAGTGGGAGGAGGTGGTTGAAACCTCTCCTCACTCATTAAGTGTAAGGTATGGAGGATCTGGCAAGCAGTCTTCTCGAGACGGTCCTATGTGCCGATTTTTTCAAAGAAGCCATGCCGATTCCTCGACTAGCTAGAGAGGTTTGCACACACTAACTCGACACTTAATGGCTCATCTACCCCCCCTTGCAGGAGCCATGCCAGTTAAGGTGGCGTCTAATGAAGGATATCCATATGAGTTTGACTGAAGGGATGCCACGCCTTGGAGGTCCAAGCACGCCTCTGTTAGGCGAATTTTTCTGAGTATATGTACTCAATTTTTGTATTTTGTAAAGGATCGATGGTTGAGCTAGGCTCCCGATTGTAAAGTTTTGATGAAGCACTGGTTATTTTGGTTATGTATTAACATCTAAGACTTCTTGCCTTATGAATGCTAGCTTCTTTCCATGTCTTTGTTTATACTGTATTAGAATAGATCGGAATTGGAGGATTCAGTCGAGTTGCGATGTTATAGGATGATGTAGGTTGGATCACTATATTAGTCGCAGGGTTTCTAATCAGTTCTTGTTCTTTCTCAACGCTGAATGGCTCGGAATTGGAGGATCCAGTCGAGCCACCTTTCAGTTCCTTGAAACTCGGGGTCAAGAGGATCTTGTCTTCTAATTTTTTCTTCCTCAAGTTTCCCAAGGCCTGATGCCCAAGGCAGTCTTTCTCACACATCTCATTAATTCTTCCATCTATCCATCTTATACTCAACTTACTGACGGAAGTTGGATCAAGACCTCCCTTGTTTTTTACATACCAGGCCCAGTTTCCTGAGTTAAAGCTATATTGTTCTGAGTTCACTCACATCCAATCACCCCATTTAAAATGAAATCATGACATAAATTGATGGGCGTCAGGCTCTGCTCCTGCTGCAATCCAGGAGTGACTTCTAATGCTAACATTTCTGGCTCCGTTTCCGGGGATGAACTTGAATATTTTCCCCGAGATTGAACGACAATGATCAAATGATTCTAAAGGTGCATCAGATATCATAACTATTGATATTGCTACTGTGCACCTGGCAACTCCACTGTGGTGACTCCAAGGTTTCCACAACACTGTTTCAGTTGTGGCTACTTTAGCACACCTGAAAGCTGACCCAAAAGAGCTTTCTTGAGAAGGTCTCAGCAACTACTTTCTCAGCTTGAGAAGTTCCCTTGGGTAACAAAAATGTTAATATCTTGCCTTTGATGGTGAACAAAGACTAGACACATTCGAAGCTGCCCATTTTTCACCTGGCGACTCCACTGGTTTGATATGGAGAAAATCTTGGCTTGCAAGTTTGCCCCTTTTAATTTTTCTGCTATTCCTGGTTTTCCTAATGATGTCCCTTCTCTGGATGAATGGAGGGATTATTTTCCCAAAATTAGAGAGAACAAAGAGGACAACCCTGCTCAGCACCTCAGTGAGTTTCCTGAACTCATGCATCAGTGGGAGATACATCATGAGGATGTATTTCTGAAAATGTTCATGTTCTCATTAGTAGGGGATGCTCGTGAATGGTATCATTCTCTACCCCCTACTAGCATTTCTTCACTCAGTGAATTTCATGCAACTTTTAATAGGCACTGTCAAAATTTTTATTCCTCTGAGTTTATCTATCATAGTTGTTGTGGGGGATGTCAGGACAGTGAGCAAGATATGGCTCTGTCTCATGAAGGTTGTGAGGATAAGAGAAGATATAAGGATGAGGACCCTAGGGAGGAGAAAGATGCTTTGGTTGAATCTTAGGAATTGGTAAAATCCCTCTTTGCCTAACTGGATAGGTGGGAAGTTCAGCGATGTGCAGAGGATTTTTCAGCCTTTGAAGAAGATGCTCTTGGTATATCTATAATGGATGATGATGAATACCCCAGGGAGGAAGAAGACGCTCTAAGTAGGCTAATGGAGTAGGTGAAGTATCTCTTCGCTCGGATAGAGAGGTTGGAATCTGAAGGCAACGCAGAGGATTTTCTAGGCCCTGAAGAAGATGTTCTTGACCCCCCTGTTGAGCATGATATAATTGGAGATTTATGCATGATAGAGGCCTTTCCATATGCTCCTGACGGGTCTGTTGTCCCAAGCTTTGATGAGTATTTAGAAGAGGAGCAACAGAGTCTTGCACCGCAGTTTTTTAACCAGAGGAGTAGCTCGCCTGCATATGAAAGCCACAAATCAAATTATGATCTGGATATGTGGGATTTCCAATAACCAACTACATATCCTTATCCTTTGTTCACTGAGAAAGAACATTGCGAGGAAATCAACCATCCTGAGCATCAGTTGGAAGAGCAGAGCTTTCCCATGGTCCCTATTTATGATGATTATGAATCTGATCCCTGGGAGAGTTATGAAGAGCAGGAAGAGGACCAAAAAGGGGTGTTGTTTATAGCCTGCATTGAGGTCATTGAGCAGCCGTTTGAAGAGCATAGATTTCCCAAGGGTCCAGTTTTTGACAATTTTGAATCTGACCTGGGGGAAGAGCCAAGAGAAGAGGAAAAAGAACCAGAGCAGTTGAAGACACATATTATTTTCTTTCCAGAGCTGGTCAGCAGGCATCCAATGCATGAGAGTTGTCAGCCTCCGTCAGTTGTTCTTTTTTACCCACCTGTGATTACCACAGATATTCAGCCACACATGAACAATTGTGTAGCAGAGGAGGTTGCTTGTCACCCATCTTCTGGATTTTACCACTGGTCCTATGAGTCTGCGAAGGAATACATGGAGTTGTATTTCCTTCACAATTTGGAGCCACCCTATTTCATCTCATCTTCAGCTTGTGAGGAGGAGTTGAAGAGCGTAGTCGTTCTTCTATCACGGTTACACCATCTGTTTGTGATCATCGACAGAAGGAAGGAGCTTCTATTCAGGAAGTTGCTTGAATGGATAAGGTGGAAATTTGCTTTCACCTAGCCCCATGTAAAGTATTTTATTAGTTTAGGATTGTACATAAATAAGCTCTTTGAGCATACATGTTTATCTTGTTTTGTTTTTACTTTTCGGCCTGTATTTCCAACATGATGTTTTGAGCTTGACTCCATAGCCCAACAGTGAGGCACTGGAACTGCAAAAGAGTTCTTAGAGCCTCAAAGGGACAAATCTATCCCCCATGGAGCCTAATGTTAGTAGCATTTCTTGTCTTGGGCGTAAGAGTATCCAGGTCCACAGGTTGCACGACAAGCGCCCAAGTGTAGCACATAAAAAATATCGTTTCTGGTTACCAATCAAGCAAGCGAGCGGACTGATTTCAACGGTAAGGATTAATTGACAGAGAAAATCGACGGTCATCGGGTTTTCGGGGCTACCAAGTTGCCCGAGATTTCTCACAAGAGATAGCACACATAGTATCACAGAGTAGTCTCAGCTGTCCATCCAAAAGGGACACATGGTGCACGATTAGGCTCCTCACCTTTTCTCCCATCATGACTTTGAAGCACGAGGAGCAGCCTCTTCCTAGCCCCGAGATGTGAAGTGTCGAAGGCGTCCCAGACCCAGGCTCACAGTATTGCCGAGAGGATCAGGACCGTTCATCAGAAGGACACGCGGTGCAAGATCTAAACCACAGGTGGGGCCCTTCGAGATGTTCATAGTGAAAGTGCCAAAGACGTAATCTCAGTCGTCCATCCCGCAAGGACACATAGTGCGTGATTAGGTTCTTCGCCTTTTTTCCCATCGCAGATTTGAAGCACAAGGAGCAGCTCCTTCATATCCCTGAGACGCGAAGTGCCAAGAGCATCCAGGACCTGATCCCATAATATCGTCGAATGAGTTTAGGACCGTCAGATCAGAGAGGGATGTGTGGCACCCAATTAGTCCATATTGGCATTTCTCCCATCATGACTTTGAAGAGAAAGGATTAGCTCATTTCTATCCACGAACACCGAAAGTGCCTTTGAGGATAAGCATAGGGTCACGGCCCATGATCACTTGGGAAATAGAAAGAGCTGTGCAAGAGGGGACGAAAGCGTCAAGTTTAGTCTCAGAAGGGATCGTCGCGATTTCCAGGTGCCAATCAGATTCGGTCTCAATCCTGGTGCTTGCTGGGATTAAATGAAGGTGGGAGGAGGTGGTTGAAACCTCTCCTCACTCATTAAGTGTAAGGTATGGAGGATATGGCAAGCAGTCTGCCCGAGACGGTCCTGTGTGCTAATTTTTTCAAAGAATCCATGTTGAGTCCTCAACTAGCCAGAGAGGTTTGCACATGCTAACTCGACACTTAATGGCTCAGCTACCCCCCCTTGCAAGAGCCATGTGCAGTTAAGGTGGCATCTGACGAAGGATATCCATCCGAGTTTGAATAAAGGGACACCACACCTTGGAGGTTCGAGCATGCCTCTGTTAGGAAAAAAAATCTGAGTATATGTACTCAGTTTTTTTATTTTGTAAAGGATCGATGGTTGAGTTAGGCTCCCGATTGTTAATTTTTGATGAAGCACTGGTTATTCTGGTTATGTATTAACATCTAAGACTTCTTGCCTTATGAATGTCAGCTTCTTTCCATGTCTTTGTTTATACTTTATTAGAACAACTCAAAATTGGAGGATCCAGTCGAGTTGCATTGTTATAGGATGATGTAGGTTGGATCACTGTAATAGTCGTAGGGTTTCTAATCATCTCTTATAATTTCTCAATGTTGAATGGCTCGGAATTGGAGGATCCAGTCGAGCCACCTTTCAGTTCCTTGAAACTCGGGGTCAAGAGGATCTTGTCTTCTGATTTTTTCTTCCTCAAGCTATCGAAGGCATGATGCCCAAGGCAGTATTTCTCACTTATCTCATTAAGTCTTCCATATATCCATCTTATACTCAAATTACTAACAGAAGTTGGATCAAGACCTCCATTTTTTTTTACATACCAGGCCCAGTTTCCTGAGTTAAATATATACTGTTCTAATTTCACTCACATCCAATCACCCCATCTAAAACTAAATCGTGACATAAACTGATGGACGTCGAGATCTTCTCCTACTGCAATCCAGGAGTGACTTCTGACGCTAACAGATGGTATGTTTGTTATTGGATAAATCCATAAGTGCGGACACAAACCGATCTCCCTAGATCCACCTGGATCTAGAACAAAGCAAGACAAAATAATACTCTTTCCCTAGATTTTGACTATTGAATTAAATAGGAAGCAAGAACAAATTACATACCTTATAATCACTTCCTATGGTCTTTATTTCTCCCGTTTCGCTTCAGTGATTTCGTACAGTCAAGACCAAAACAATACAAACCAACCGAAGTGAAGAAAACACAATCTATTCAACAGTTAATCTATGTATATGATCAAGGAGTTATACAATAAAGTGGAATTAGATTTATGGGAAATGGACATATTATTGTATCATATTGATTGAAAGTAAAGATTACAACCTGAGCCTTGATGTTGAAAAATTCCTTTCGATGGTCCTTGGCTCAGACACACACACTTGCTCACTTGCATGAAGAAGATCAACCACCTTTGATAAACTTGTTGGAGTTCTTAGCTGTTGTAGCATCAGTCCTTCACACAGTCTTTCACCAATTCTCCAATGAATCTTTCTTAACCTTGTTTTCTTACTTTCTTGCTTCTAACTTTTTCCATGAGAATTCCCTCAATATATAGGAGAGAATGAATTAGTTACTTGGATAAGAATGATCCCAAAATATCTGGGAATCCAGTACTAGGATAACCATTCGAATGCCATCTCATCCTTCTAGAAGATTCCCTTCTAGAATCTTCGAGAATTCATCTTTTTCCTTGCTTTAGAAAGATTTTGCACCCTATCATTTCAACACAGTGTGAACTTCTCGCACCCTGGCTTAAGGTAGCCCGTGAGAATCATCCATTCTCGTAGGAAAATATACTAGCAGCCTGCGAACATTCCTAAAAAATGTGATTTCTGGAAAGAGATGAAGGTAACTTTTCTCAGGAGAAAGTTCCAATGAAGAGCCTGAGTACACCATCATCAATACATCATCATGACGACCAAAATCATGGGTAACAGAATTCCCCCCAAAGTATGAGGTTGGAACCAGTGACAGCCGATAGACTTTGTAAGCTGCATGTGTGTGTTGGGAACCAGGAGCACATCTAATCGGAAACCTGTGAACAACCAAGCATCTGTCGAATATGATATATACCAATTCTGAGGTAGGCACTCCCATACTCATATCATAGACTGATGACATTATAGATATGGTTCATGGCCACCAATCATACATTGTGGATCCATGCCGTCAAAATATAGCATAGCCACCAGAATACACTGTGGATCTATGTGAGAAATTTCAAATCAAGACGACATAGCCATGAAACATACACAGTGGATCTATGTGTCGCAAATTATACATACACCATCGCAACCTGTATCACAAAGAAGATATCCAGGGTCTTCAATCTCGTCGCCCAAAGTATGAATCTAACCATGTGATTACATGTGTTGAAGTCGAACATGGTAGAAACCACTTGATTACCGGTCAATGATAAAAACATTAACAAGTGTGAGGGAAATCACCATTGATTTCAATGACTCCCAAGGTACCATAGTACAATCCATCGAGTGTGAAAAAATGAGTTGATGTCGAACATCCGATGGAATCTTTCGATCAGGGGTCAATGATGTAAACCCACTGTCGAAAGCGAGGAAACCTGCCATTGAGGCATGCAAGTTCCAAGGTACCAAATAATTTCTAAGTCTTGATTCTGGATAATGAGCTGAAGTCGACGGAACAAAACTCGTCACAGGATGGCCTTGATGTATCACCATCAATGACATGAAATGAGTAACAGAGTTTGAAGGTGAAACAGATCATTTTGCAAATTGGACTGTGGTGGCGACGGAAGTCACTCCCAGATTTCTAGCAGGAGCAGAGCCCGACGCCCATCAGTTTATGTCACGATTTTTTTATAAAGGGATGATCAGATGGAAGTAAACTCAGAACAATATCGTCTCAACTTTGAAACTAGGCCAGGCATGCACGGGTAAGTGAGGTCTTAGATAAACTTCAAACAGTGAGTTGTAATAAGGGTGAGAAGGGGGGAAGACTTGTATGAAAAGAGTGCGAGAGTCTGTCATAAACATCAGGTTCCTAATAGACTGGAGAAGAAAGTGCCCAAACACAAGACCCTCTTATATTCAAACACAGAAGACCAGGGAATACAATAATGCAACGACAAATCCTTTATCATAACATAACTGTAACAATTCATGCGAATCATTTGATCATGAACTCTCTGGTATGAGATGAAAACATAGACGGAGTAAGGAAACTGTTTGTCATAAACCAAGAAATCTTAGATATAGATGCATATCCAACAAACTAGAATATCTGTTAAAACTTTACAGTAGGGAGCTATGCTCTACCATCAATCCTTTACAAAATACAAAGACTAAGCGTATATACTTAGAAAAATTTTCTTAGCAGCGGCATCTCAGGGATTTCAATGGGTGTCGTCTCCTCAATCAAATCTGTCCTCTGCTCCTCTGTCATATGTCTCTTTAATTCAGCATGGCCTGCGCCAGGGGGTAGCTGAGCCCTTTGAATGTTGAATTGGCATGTGCAGGTTTCTCTTGTGAGTTGAAGACTCGCCGTGGCTTTCCTGAAGAGAACCGGTACAAGGGACCCTCCTGGGTAAACTTCAGTCGGGACCTCCATACTCTGCAATAAATGAGTGATGCGAGGTTTCACCCACCCTCTTTATTCTGTATCCATTCTGAGCAGGTATCGGGATATAGATCACGTCGAACTGGAGTCTGAAGAGCACAGTGCCCCCCTTCTGAAACTCAATTCGGAACCTTCGAACAAATGAAAATGAAAGCGCCCCTCTTCCAAACCTCCTTCTTGATGACCATGCGTCAAAACCATGGGCCCAAGTCTGGGTGTTTTCGGAGCTTCGGGATTCAGGGTTTCGAGAGGTGAAGCGACGAGGAGATCTTACTACGCGAACTCCCGAACGCTGACATGATGTAGATATGTGTCACGTGTCCTTCAGATGGACGGCCCAGATATTATTTACTATCATAAAGAGGTTGTCCCCCTTTCACCCGCTCACTTGATATGACCTGGTGCAGAGACCCTGGGCTCGGTGCCAAAGGCGCTTTCGGCGTTTCGCTGATCGACACTTCCAAGTGTAATGAGCTGAGAGCTCCCTGTTCCCCGAAACCCCGATCCGCGATATGTTGATAGGCTGCCACTTGTCCCAATTTGATTGGACGACCCAAGTCTGCTTTGAACCATTGGAGCTCCCTCTTGCTAAATCCTGGGAAACTTGACAGCCCCGAAAACCCGATGACCATCGATTTTATTTGTGGATGGATCTTGGTTGCTGACAGCAAAAATTCGCCCACTCGCTTGACTCGTAACTGGAACAGAGGTCCTTTCGCGTTGTGCTTGGGCGTTTCCTGTGCAACCTGTAGACTTGGATGCTCTCAAGCCCAAGACAATAATTATCGCTAACAGACTGGACACAGGGAAGGCCGACACGGAGAGAATGGATAATTACATATGGCCGACTCAATATAGGTTTCAGATGGACTTCTCTTGAACATATGGACGACACGACCAATGATTTGGAAGCATTGACTCAAAGACGACACAGGGAATGACCTTGTAGAAAATCGAATGAGAGACAAATGTATTTCCCAAACCGGCTTCAAATGCGATGAATAGGGGGTGTCATGTTCAAGAGCAACACTTACTGCCAATCAATACGAAGATGAAACATATCCCTTTCCCAAATTTTCCCTCACCATTTCTGGCGAGTACCTCTTTATTTTTACGCAAGCTTGAGGAGGATAACATATGCTTGTTGATGTAAGCTCATCCTTCGGACGAGTCCCTCGGATTATATTTAACGAACCCTAATAAGGAGTGGTTCGGTCCCATCACGGGTCTATCAATGTTTGTTTAACGAGTCCAGAGATAGAAAACTCGAAGGTTTTTCAATATTATAGAGTTTGGAAAAACACTTAAAAGAGAACTCTCTCAGTTCCTTTTTCGTAAGATAGTCTGGATAAGACTGAAAAATAGATAAATTATCGCTCACTAGATGCGTACTTCAAATACTTTAGCGAGCGTGAAAAATAGCAAGGTCGCTCGGCGATATTTTCATGTTTAGAGAGTCTGAAAAGAGCTTAAAGAGGACTCCAGGGGAGTTCCTTTTTCGTATAACCTTGTTGAGCCCAAAAAAGTGATAAAAGTATGCTCAACTACGTTCTCATGTATTTACAAGCGCAAGAACAGACAAAAACGATGCTCGAGGTTTTATGTAAAAAACCCTAAAAAATAATAAAAAACACACGATAACCAAGAAAAGCATGTCCATATCCCTGTATTGAATCATCAAAGTCATCACGCCTGCACAAATTACACTCAACATGACATTAGGGATTAGGGTTTAGTTGATAAATAATTATAAAAACCCAAAATGATATAGTAAAGGTAAATAAAATGAGTAAAAACTCTTTTTTACCACACCATTTTACATTTCCACTATAGAGCTCCAAAAAACCCCTCTTTTACCCTCCGAGTTCGACGTTAGATTGCGGGAGCTACGAGAGACCATTCAGCGAGCCGTCTACGACATTAAGGTAGGCTCTTCATCCTTAACATTTTCATGGTTTCATTTTGTCATTTCATTGGTTAAATTTCCATTTTTAAGATGTTTTTCTAGGCCCTATATGTGCGTTGTCATTCTCGCAGGCAGCCCATATGGGGCCTGCGAGAATGATGCATTCTCACAGGTGAGACTTAAGCCACATGTGAGGTTCTCGCACTGTGCAAATGGGGCACTTGCGAGAACCACAAAGCCCAAAAAAATTTAAATTTTTTAGCCAAATGAAAAAGTTATTAATCCTCCTTTTATGTTCCTTGTGAAGATAATTGGCCATAAACATGGTGCTTGAGTGGCGTGAAAGGGAACATGAAGAGGATAATGAAATCGCCGAGAATCATCCTCCTACCATAGATGCATTGAGAGATTGTGGGCTCTTGAAATACTTTCGCATCCTGGGCATGAGGGCCCAAGTCAGACTATTAGAGTATCTGGTGTGTATGTGGGACCCAGATCAGCAGGTTTTTCATGTGGGAGCTCACACACTGTCCATAGACATTGAGGACATATACTTTTTGACTCGATTGTCCCGACGTGGATACTATGTCAGCCTGACCGATAGTAGAGGTGGTGGGTTAAAGATGAGTGAGTACTGCAATCAATACTACGTACCCGAGGCTGAAAGGAAAAAAGGAAAAGTGGTTATCTGGGGGGTACAAGACTTGACCCTCCACACTATCATTTTTACTATAGCTCGGATGGCTGGGAGTTCTAATCCTCATATGGAATTACAGAGATACTTCCAGTACGCCATCGAGTGTACTGAGCCTCGAGTATTCAACTGGGTAGATGTTGTGCTTCGCAGTATCAAAAAACAATTGACCAAATGTAGGTGAGGTGACCTGAAGAAATTCGGGTATGGATCTTTGTTGGTGTCCTTCTTCCTTGAGAGGGTCCCCGTATTTAGACTACAGGTTGAGTGGAACATACCAGGTCCCAGGGATCCAAGGATGTTGAGATGGTGTCAGCTCATGGCCCGGCATGTGGCAGGACTGATCGTCAAGTACGATGATATTTTCTTTAACTGGTTTCAAACCCAGATGTTGATGGTCAATGACTACGCTTATGCTGGGTTGGATTTCCAAGGAGATCCGGATTTAGCACTACCAGAGGATACTCAGTGGGGTGACCTTGGTAATAAGTACATGCATTTTCTCTTTTTAAATGTTTTTGAATTTTTATCATATTCAAATGTTTTTGTTTTTATACATTCATCCAAGGACTAATACAAAATCATTTGTTGATAACACAGATGTTGGACCCTATAGACCTCCCGACACTTCTCCCATCCAGCGATGAGGAGAGGTAGCGGCAGCACCACAGTATGTTGAGGATTATCAAGTAGTGGAACAGAATCTAGAGGGCCTTACTGCAGACATTCCAGATATGACTCTGGAAGAGGTTCCACGATGCGATCAACGTCATACTGTAGGGGTATCAGCAGCTATGATTCGACTGCTCCGTAGAGTTGCTAGGGAAGTTGTGTGTTACCATGAACGTCATCCATGACGTCACTTTGTAGAAGCTATAAGCTTCAATTTTTGACATTTTGGTCTTCGGACAAACTTTTTGTAAAAAACATTTTGATCATTATATATACAGACGGCTTCTATCGGTTTACTTTATATTGTGTGAATTCTGATGTGTTTAATTTATAAATGGTTCAAATGCCTATCCAATACATAATTAGCCAATGCATCTGTTAATGTATTAAGACATCTAGGGATATGATGATATTCAATGTGATCAAAATAACGTTCCAAGAGGCGAATTCGCAAATACACCTGTAACAAAGTAGGACTTCGAATAGAGTAGATATTACTTAACTGTAGTACTACAAGCTGCGATTCAAGTCACACAACCAAACGACGAATTCCGAGCGAGATAGCATCAACCAATAATTCAATAACGACGCTATACTCTGCAATGTTGTTGGTCGCACGGCCGAGGTACACACCTCGTAAAGATACAAGTTCATTTTTTGGGGCATAGATTGCCCACGCAGCAGATGCAAGGTTCCGAGTACTATGGATAGCGCCATCAACGAAGCCAATATAGGGTAGCGAAAACTCCTACATCTGAAAATAAAACACAATGTCACATAAGGGTAGAGACCAGATAACGACAAAAGAAAACTATAGTAACACACACAAAGTATGATACATTAAAATACAGGTGTTTGTGCACAAATGATTTATGCATATTACTTCTTCAAGTACAACCCATTCCTGGGTTCACTCAAAGGGATACCATCGTAATCTACCAGCTCATATGCTCCTTTTTCCAAAACTCGGCGAACAATATAAGGACCTCGCCACATTGGTTCGAATTTCCCAGCTCCTAACACATATCGATCATGTTCATAGAGAAGAACAAGATCACCTTCAGAGAAAACGTGAGGCTTGACATGCTTGTCATATTGTGCTTTGACACGTTTTTTCCGGGGCTTCTATTACTAGTGTGGCGTCACGTCGAGCTTCATCTAATCGCATCAGATACAATAGACGTTCTTCTTCAGCATAATTGTTGGGTAAAATTTCTACAGCTAGCTTCAGAGAGGGTATCTCTCATTCTATAGGAAGAATGGCTTCCACACCATAAACTAATCGAAAAGGCGTAAACCCAGTAGTGGATTTAGCAGATGTCCAGTATGCCCACAATGTCGAAAACAACATTGTATGCCAACTTGTTTTATGCATTCCTATCATCCATCGAAGCATAGTTATAAGAACTTTGTTGATCGCTTCGACTTGACCATTAGCTTGTGGATAATAGGGCGTTGAGTTATCATGACGAAGACCCAACTTTTATGTAAGTTCCGACATCATAAAATTCCTAAAGTGACTACCGTGATTAGTTACGATAGCTTGGGGAACACCAAAACAAGCTATGACATGATTAAAAAGAAACAACGTTGCAGTCTTTCCAGTATTGTCGAATGTCGGCATCGCCTTGGTCCATTTTGTAAAGTAATCAATATCTACAATGATGTAACCATGCCCCCCGACCGAGTGAGGGTGACATGTCATGAAATCAATGCCCTATTTTGCAAAACGACCAACTGAGACCACAAGATGAAGAGGACCAGGATGTGACCGAATCTTCTGATTGTAGGTCTGGCAGGCATGGCATTTCTGAACAGCAGTAATGCAGTCGTTAAACAAAGAAGGCCAAAAATATCCTGCGTGTAAGATCTTATGGGAAGTAGCATACCCAGACATATGACCACCACATGCTCCGGAATGGCAGTCATTCAGAGCTTTCTCAGCTTCGTCAAACATTATACAACATCGAAAAACAGAGTCAATTCCTCGACGGTAAAGAGTATCCCCGAGGATTATGTATTGATGAGCTTGATAGCGTATGCAACGTCGTTCAGTACTAGACAAAGCAGGACAGAACGTCTGGGTTTGGAGATATATAATGATATCCCCATACCAAAGATCATCAGTGCTGGTAAGGAAAAGAGATTCATCGGGTAATGAATCTACTGCTACATTTTCCATTGCAGAATGAGGAAAATCGCATATCAACTCAACAAAAACTAAGGATTTCTTAGACTTGGCGCGATCGAATTCCAAGTCAAACTCCTGGAGTATGACAATCCATTTGGAGTACTTTCCCCCAAGCAATTGACGTGTCAAAATATGTTACATAGGGTTACAATGAGAAATCACCATAGTCTTACATGAGAGGATATAATGCCGAAAGCATTGGACAGCTTGAACGGAAACCAAGGCTAGTTTTTCAACATGTTGATACTTGATTTCAGTTGGTGTGAGACTTCGACTCAAGTAGTAAACAACATGTTCGTTGTGCACATCATCCTCTTGGACGAGAACCATGCCAATAGTGTACTCCGAGGCAGCAAGATAAAGGAAATAATCGCGACTATAATTGGGAGGAAAGAGAAGCGGATCTCGTGTGAGGGACAACTTCAAAGCTTCAAAAGCATTATTGGAAATGGTATCCCAGACGAACTCGGAATATTTCTTTAGTAGCCGCGTAAAACCATGAGTGATCTCGACGTAATTAGGTATAAAACGACGAAGAAAGTTTGCTTTCCCCTACAAACTTTGCAACTGGCATAGTGTAGAAGGAGGAGGGAGATTAAGAATTGCCTCAACCTTAATAGGATCCACCCGGATCCCTTGACACGAAATGATAAAATCTAGAAGACGACCGGATTCTACGCAAAAAATGCATTTATGAGGATTTAAACGTATACGATAGAACCGACAGCGAATGAAAATGGCACGGAGGTGGGTAGGCTGATCGAATCGGCGCATAGAATGAGCTGGTAAATCGTCCAAATAGGGTTGAACGATATGCTTTATATCATGAAAATCATAAGACATAGCGCGTTGAAAAGTTGCACCCGCATTCTTAAGTCCGAAAGGGAGTTTCCGATAGGAAAAAGTACCCTAAGGACAGATAAAAGCAGTTTTATGTTGGTCCTCAGGAGCAATGTTAATTTGATTATAGCCAGAGAAACCATCCACGAGGGAGAATATTTCACTTCCGACACAGTCATCGACAATCTGATCGACGAAGGGGGTAGGAAATTTGTCCTTGGGACAAGCTTTGTTAATATACCTATAATCAACACATACACAAATATTTCCACCTTTCTTGTCAATTGGGATAGTATTGGAAACCCATTCTGTAAGAGCCACCAGATAAATAATGATGGCTTTTAGAAGTTTTTCAACTTCGAGCTTGATAGTCGTCACTTTACATGGGTGGACTGGACGAAGGCGTTGCCGAACAGGTTTAGCTCTGGGGTAGGTCTTTATATCATGTACAACAATAGTAGGGTCGATACCTGGAATCTCTTCATAGCTCCAGGTGAAGATGTCACGAAATTCTTTGAACAAAGATGCATAGGTGACGATTTCATCTTGGGAACACGAAGCTCCAATATGAACATTTTCGACAATCCCAGGTTTAATGGATATGTCAATGGGAATCGTGAGCCAGATATTACTGAGGTTCCCTTCGGAAAACACATCATGTGCTGACCCGGGAACGGTCAAGATGACAACAATGGTCGACGGAGTCGAAATCTGTTGGTAGTTCTCAAGAGTGTGTTGTTTCAGAAAGAGTATGGAACGATGATGCCCATTGTCCCAAGGGGTGTCCTCCATGACGGACATGATCATCTCGTCAGTGGGAAAAATAACACGAAAAGGATCGAGAGACAACTCATCAAGAGAAGAGGTAGAAGGTGTTATCGATTGAATGGCTTGATAAGCAGATTCAACTAGACTTAACGACATTGCGTCGCCGAAATGAATATGATCTCCAGGATCAGGGACTATCCAAGGGTCAAAAGACACAGGAAGTTCATGAGGCACGGTGGAAATCATGTTGATAGAAGAAACTAACGGGGGCGGAACATCGGGCGGTGGAATGGGAAAAGTACCCATTAACGAGGAGTCATTTAAAATGCCTACACCGACGTTCTCATAACCCAGTGGAGTTTTAGAAATAAACGACACGTTGCCAGTACAGATATCAGAATTGAAAAAGGCAAGTTGGTCAACGGTAACAACCTTTCCTTAATGAGGGAAACGTACTACACGAAAAATTGTTGACACAACGGCATGCATGGAATCAATCCAGTTGCGGCCAAGCAAAAGATTATAATTAAGTGGAGCATCAAAGAATTCCACCTCAACTTGGACTGTCGTACCTTCTAGTGTTATAGGCAATTAAGGAAGAACACCGTAAGGCTTAAAACCAGATCCATTGAAGGCTTTAATATTATTTTGTGATTCATTCAAGGGAGGAGAGCCAATGGCTTTCCAACAAGCAAAAGACATTACACACATTGAAGCACCCTCGTCAATAACAGTTCGGAAAATGTTCTTGTCAGAGACAACAACCTGTATCTGGAACGCGAGTTGAGGGGGTAACCTTGGAATGTGATCATCCAAGTCAAAGACTATGAGATTCGTATCTGTTGGGTCAATTCCACCTATAGCTTTCAACAATGCTTTCCATTGTGGAAGACAAGACTGAAGGACTTCAAGGGCGGACATCGTTGAAGGTGCCTGGTCCAGATCTTCAACAATGTTGTAGTTCTAGGCCGCACGAGCATGAGGATTGAAAGCCGATTTTCGTATGACACCCTTGGGGGGGGGTCACAGAACTGTATCGAGGCTCGGTCATTCAAGATGAAGAGGATCGTTGGTAGGTGGAGTCGTTGGAGATGGTTGTACCAAAGCAGGAGGTAAATCGTCAACCTTTTCCTTAGATGGAGTATAATCTTTGGCTCTAGTCGTGAGCACAATGTTGTTCTGCTTAGAATCACCAGTACACATCAAAACATATGATGTCGTAGAAGAGGATGGTTGGTCGTGAATGACCAACTGAGCCTGTTGTTGAGACGGGAAGGGTTGGGACAAGATAGCCGGAGTAGACGGTTTTGGGGCTCCTTGAAGGAACTTTGTAACCTCGCCACGTCATGGACAATCCTTTGTGTAGTGATATTCACCACAGATAAGGCAAGGATATCGTGGTTTGCACTTATCTCGATCTTCAACAGGAGTGGTTTTAGTTTTCTCTGTTTGATTATTATTTTTTCCCTCCTTATTCTTACCTCTCCCCTTTTTAGATTTGTTTTTATCGGCTGGGGTAGATTGAACAATGTTTACCTCAGAAGTTTTGTCGGTAGGAGTGGAAGGAGACGAAATATTTTGAACATTAGAAGAATAATATTTAGGATTTGTGCTTGAAACAGAATGTGAGTGGGCTTGGGCAGTACCAATCACACCCTCAGCTGCATGCGAGGCAACGGGAGCAGTTGAAGTGCTGGAAGTACCAGGATGAGGTAATTCAGGTAACAAATCGTAAAGTGTTCCCATTTGCGAATAAATGAGATCAAGATATTTAACACAACTTATATCTTGCTCCTCCATAACAACGCCACCCATGGAAATATATTTACCAATTTCGTTCACAAAGGATTTCGTAAACCATTCTGCCAGTAATTGATCGGGGAGTTCAAGTTTAATGAGACATCGACGTCTTCGCCACTCATGGAAATGATCAGATATATGAGTACCTTTAGTCTGTTTGAAGGAAGTCAAAATATCAGTCCCGGTATCATAATAGATCGGTAACTAGTAATGCGTAAGGAAAGCCATAGCTAGGGTGTTGAAATCAAAGAAGAAACCTCGTGGCAATTCAATATACCACTTCGCAGCAGAACCGGTAAGGGTTCGTTGAAAAAGACATAAACGAATAGAGTCATCCATCAATGAGTTGGATGAACACCATAAGTGAAAATTCATAACATGATTGTTCGGGTCCTCTCCCACTTTGCCGTCGAATTTAGGGATGTCTGATGGAAGCTTGGATGGAATAACAGGCCATTGGGGAGAGTGACGAATAGGATCATTTAAAATCCTAGACAAATCTAGAAAATCCAAAGTAGAAAGAAAAGGTAATTTTCGATTCACCTATGGGTACTGATGGCTTTGGGGTGGAAGCCCTGTTGGCAAACCAGTAGGACCATAAGCAGTCTGCCCATAATGGGAAGACCCATGATGATTCAGTGGTGGTTGGAGAGGATAATAACTCGGGGGATTGTATCCTTGAGTAGGGACATGAGTTTGAGCATTCGTACCCAAAATAGGATTAGGTATACCGGGATATGGTTGGCCTATAGTAGGGACAGGAAACTACTGCACCCCAGTCGTTTGAGGAAGATTTTGTAGTATCTGATTCCAATATTGGGCCAAAGCAGGAGGTATATTTTGTCCAAAGGGTGGGGTTGGTCCCCCTATCGTAGGTGGAGTTCCAACCGGAATTTGTGTTCCAATCAAAGGCTGTGTAGTAATTGGATTGTGTCCGGTAAGAGGAAATTGAATCGTACCACCTTGTCCACCAACGAAAGTCTTCAAGTTGGGTGCAATGGATGGTATAGTGCCACTAGGATTAGGATTTCCAAAAGGAAATTGAGGGAGTGTCGGAATAAAACCGGGAATAGGGTGCCTAGGAAAAGAAGGACCACCAGGAGTACCAATACTGGGCCAAAGAAGGAGGTATATTTTGCCCAAAAGGTGGGGTTAGTCCCCCTATCGTAGGTGGAGTTCCAACCGGAAGTTGTGTGCCAATCGAAGGTTGTGTAGTAATTGGATTGTGTCCGGTAAGAGGAAATTGAATTGTACCACCTTTTCCACCAACGGGAGTTTGCAAGTTGGGTGCAATGGATGGTATAGTTCCACTAGGATTAGGATTTCCAGAAGGAAATTGAGGGAGTGTCGGAATAAAACCGGGAATAGGGTGCCCAAGAAAAGAAGGACCACCAGGAGTACCAGATGGAGTTTGCGGAGGTTTTGGAATAGAAGCATTTAACAAAGCATTCAATGCATCGTATCCGAGTGGTAGAGTCAGAGTGACATTGGGCGTTCGTTGTGTGTTGATAGGAGAAAGACCAGCTGTAGTGAACCCGGTTGGGACACTTGTAGTAGCAACAAGATGGGCCATTTCGGCAGGGAAAGTAAAGTGATAAGTGGTAGTTAACGGTACAGTCTCCATCTCAGAAAACACCGAAGGGTTGATTTCGGAGACCACAGGTGAACCAGGACTAAAAAGGGTCCTGCGGAAATCACCTGCAGACCAAAAAGGATCTTGGCCCTCTACCCCGGGAAAAGGCCCAATGGGTGATCCAGAAGATGTAACAACTAGTTCTCCAGAAGAATTCAGTTGTCTAAAAGGGTGCTGAGAATCACGAGGAAGTCGAAAATTCTCTCGAGTATTTGTAATTCGAAAACGTTCTAGAGAATCAATGCGTTCCACTTGTGGGGTGGTGACGATTGTGGCTTCACTTGGCCCAGGAGAGCCCTCTGGTGTACCTGTACGCAAGGTTTGAGAATCGTCCAGATGCTCTGGAGATAAACCTTTCATTCTACGTGAACGACATGGAGGAGCTATTGTAAATGAGTGACAAACTTCACGAAGAAAATCCTATGGTCAACTTTGAGAAACAAACAACACACGCTAGTAAATAAAATCTAGGAAGCAATCACCAAGCAAACAAGACCTTCTAATTTCGAAGCCACTAGTTGGTGATGAAATCCAATGTCCCAACAATGAGATGAGAAGGGGCGGGGCTATGGTGGAAAAGTTACGCTGACGACCTGCTTAACGGACTTACACCCTGGTGCAAGCTCCCACACATAATCGTGGGTATACCCTCCAAGGAGCCCGAGTGAGTTTGGTCAACGTCAATTCAAGGTACCATGAAGACTTTCCCCTCCACAGACACCTCGGGTAAGAACCTAGAGAGATAGGCCACTAAGGTCACCACCAACAACAATAAATCCTAGGGGAACAGTCGACAGTCCGATCCACACGCAAGGGCAGGGTATCTAGCCCGAAATCAACTCAAATGTCTTCCACTCATCATTGTGGGTATACCTCCGAGTGATCCCCGTAATATGTGCAATCTCTACACTGATATCAACAAAGCAGGGTGAGTAACTCTGCCAATACCAATGTGACCTCGTGCTTGACCCTTGTGTGAGAAGGGCTTCCCAGGACAAGATGTTGCAAATGGAATTTAACACTCCCTAACACAAGATGCTATTGTGTGTTTTTTGCTTTTGGAGAGTGTATCTCTCTTCCTACTCCAAAGCGCTAGCCTAGCTAAATGTAGGTGTAAAAGAGCCCTAGAAAAAAGTTACTAGATAAATTTTATGATTACGCAATGTTATTAAAGGTTGTTGTTTACTCAAAGGTAACGGAAATGAAACTTATGTTGTATGACTCTGACCTAATAATGCAAGGATAAGAATGAAATGTATCACTTTTCGTTCAATGAATCCTATGTATGAGAGAGAGAGTGTGTTCCAGATCAACCTTGAACTACAATGCACAATTTCCGTTCAAATGCCAATGCAACCAATCACTTATCAAATGAAAATACTCTATTGTGTCTTTTTAAATACTTCAACAAGCTCAATAATTTGATTTTTCAATGTTTTCTAAAGACAACAAGATTTTGAAAGAAAAAAAATTTGTTCACTTTCCAAAAAGGACTCAGACTATGACAGTAAGAGTACAAAAAATCAAATCAACGAATAAGCAAATAACCCAATCCACTCTTTCAATGAAAGCAAAAATAAAGAGAAAACCAATTTAGTCTTTTCAAATGCAAAAGAAAATGATCTTTCAAACCATAAGAAAATGAGAAAAAACAAGAAAACTTAACTTTCAACCAATCACTCGATCTTAACTAATCAAACACACTCAGATTCTGAAGTCAGAGAGAATGGTTTTGCCAAGAAAAGCCAAGAAACGAAAGTCAAGTCCAAAATGACAAGAAAAGCCTTGAAACCCTAAGACTATTCATGCATACAAAAAAAGACAAGAAAGTTATCAATCAGAGGTCCAAGACACTCATAAGAGGCAAACAAACTGATCTGAGTAGTTAAAAATGCCAAAACTTAAAATCAATTTTTTGAAAAAGAGTGTTCGCAGGCTGGCAATATAACACAGTGCGAGAATCATTGATTCTCGCAGGTGACCCTTGAGCAGGGTGTGAGAACCTCGCGCTGAAACCTATGGGAAGAGTGCAAACTCTACCTATTCTCGCAAGATGCAATGAAGTGCAGTGCGAGAATCCATGAACATAAGCAAAAAATTGAAAAATGAAGCAAAATCCAAAAAGGCTTCTGGACCCAGAAGGTCTATCAGGATATCCTGAAGACTTAGAGACTGATAGGACAGGAAAAAAGTGAAACCAGAGAAAATGGCCACAAAAAAATATCAAAAGCCACAAAGAAAATGGGATTTTTCCCCAGTGGAGTCGCCAATTTTGTCATTGGATAAATCCGTAAGTGTGGACACAAACTGATATCCCTAGATCCACCTGGATCTAGAACAAAGCAAGACATAATAATACTCTTTCCCTAGATTTTGACTATTGAATTAAATAGGAAGCAAGAATGAATTACATACCTTATAATCGCTTCCTATGGTGTTTGTTGCTCCTGTTTTGCTTTAGTGCTTTCGTACAGTCAAGACCAAAACAATAAAAACTAACCGAAGTGAAGAAAGCACAATCTATTCAACAGTTAATCCATGTATATGATCAAGGAGTTATACAATAAAGTGGAATTAGCTTTATGGGAAAGGGACATATTACTGTATCATATTGATGGAAAGTAAAGATTACAACCTGAGCTTTGATGTTGCAAACTTCCTTTCAATGGCCCTTGGCTCCGACACACACACTTGTTCACTTGCATGAAGAAGATCAACCACCTTTGATAAACTTGTTGGAGTTCTTAGTTGTTGTAGCATCAGTCCTTCACACAGTCTTTCACCAATTCTCCAATGAATCTTGCTTAACCTTGTTTGCTTACTTTCTTGCTTCTAACTTTTTCCATGAGAATTCCCTCAATATATAGGAGAGAATGAATTAGTTACTTGGATAAGAATGATCCCAAAATATCTGGGAATCCAGTACTAGGATAACCATTCGAATTCCATCTCATCCTTCTAGAAGATTCCCTTATAGAAGCTTCGAGAATTCATCTTTTTCCTTCCTTTAGAAAGATTTCACACCCTAGAAGTTCAACACAGTGAAAACTTCTCGCACCCTGTCTTAAGGAAGCATGTGAGAATCATGCATTCTCGTAGGAAAATATACTAGCAGCCTGCGAACATTCCTCAAAAATGTGATTTCTGGAAAGAGATGAAGGTAACTTTTCTCAGGAGAAAGCTCCAATGAAGAACTGGAGTACACCATCATCAATACATCATCATGACGACCAAAATCATGGGTAACAATGTTGCAGCCAAGATGGGTGAATGACACTCAACTGAAACCCTATATGTCTCAGAAATTAGCTAAAAGGACTATTGCTCTAGTTTGAAGGAGCATGTATAATAGTTAGATTTAAGTTTTCTGCATTTTATTGTAAATTCATTTAATAAATTCGATGTGTGCAGTGTTGTGCCATGACACGTAGTTCATTTTTATATTTAAGTGTTGTTTGATGCATAATTTCTTACTCATCAACACAAGATCAGAAGCATAAAGAATCCATTAATGACAATCATTAATATGATGGGGACCCCTTTATGGTCGAAGGGAGAATGAATTCGAATGCAATATGAGTCCATGTGCCACACGCAACTAGTCTAGTCACAACCTTTATTTCTATTACGGTACCCCGTCTGAATTCATTTAAGCCATAAAGCCACGATACACAAAGATGCCATCGGTATTCACGCCGAGATTCCCACTAGTTAAATGGAAAGGTCTGAAATCGGCCACGTCCCTGTCCAACTTGCATAGTAAATGCCAGAAACACCCAATAGGATTTACCCTGTTAACCCATTCTGTCGGACAAATCAGATCCAAGTTGTGTCCATAGGGTCATGATGAACAACAGTTATTGATAAAATTGTTAGCTGAGCCCGAGTATAAGGATCTGAGAACTCACCATAGAACGCATTGTTTTCAAATAACTTAGCAATTTCCGAATTTTGTAGAGCATGCAAGCCTGTGCATTTGTGAAAACTGTAATTGTGATCCCCAATCCTTAGTTCACCGCAGAATTTGTTGATAACTCATATCTCACAATGCTGAGAGATACAAGAAGCTGAAGCACCATGTCCAAAGACGCAGTACCAGATGATCCCTACGACCCCCGAGTCGAGGTCGTAGTTGATCTAAATGGGAAGGTGGAGCAGGTCAAGCTCCTTGACCTTGATTTAATAGACCAAGTCTTGTTCCCCTAGATGAACATAGATGTATTCTGGACTATCGCTCCAAACAATTTGGAAGGAAAGCAGTTTGTGCCCAAGCCTGAATTCATCAACATATTCAACTCAACCATCATGAACCTCATAGACTTACCAGTGTTCGGTACCACTGGTGAAGTTGTGTGGTGCACCAAGTTCCTGATCAACAGGGTGCACGTTAGAAGTCTCTGGTTGGATAGGAGGTATCCAATCCACGTTGAGGACATACATCAGCTCAATGGACTGTCCCTCGAACGTGAGGATGTGTTGAAGGGATTCCAAGGTCCCAGCAAGCATGGAAAAAATAAAGGGGATCCTAGCCTCTATGAAAGGTTCCACATGTAGAGGGGGGGGGCGCACAACCAAAATTGACCCCATACTATGAGAGACAATCAGGACTAACTGTTACATCATAGCCATCAAGGTTATGCGGTCATATTACAAGGGATAATGCACGTTGGATGCATTGTCAGTGGTCGACTTCTACACCAATGGTGTTGTATTCAACTAGTGCAGTTACCTATTGGAGCAACTACTTGTGGCTTGCGAGGAATCCCAGGAGAAGGGAGGCACCTTCACATATGACTACCTACTGATGGTGTTCACAATGTTCAAGTGGATGCCACACGTTGGAAGACCGTTGGCGCTAGCAGAAAAGGGGTGCCTGGAAAAGAGGTTCGAGCCATGGCACTCCAAGATGGACTTGGATAACATAGCCTTCAACAACTCGACATTCTCCAAGTGGTACAACGGACTGATAGATGCAACACAGAGGTTTCACATTCTGCAGGAGCTCCTCAACTACAACACGAGGAACATTGTTGTCAGCATGAACCGACATCATACGTTTGTATGGACGAGGCATGCCAACAGGGAGGATTCCCATTCAAGGATGTTATCATTCTACCTGGACAAGGAGGCCTCCAACAAAGAGGTAATGTCATGGTTTGGAGTTAAATGCAACCCACACAAGTTGGGGATGCACTATATTTTTCCTGGAGAACTGCTAAAGAATAAAGGGAAAAAATCAGGGGTAGGATCAAGCTCAGGACCAGAGGCACAAAATAAGGAAGCTCCGGCATAGATAGATTCTGATGAGGAGGAGGAGATGCATCCATTGGAGTGTAAGAAAATAACGTTGTTGGTCTTCCTGTAGATTCCAGATAAAGTCGTGTTGACAGGTAAGGATTTCAACGATATCCTGAGTGTTTCATTCGTCACAGAACCACCGGTGAAGAAGCTCAGAACAAGGGTCTCACTGAGTAAAGTCTTAAACCCCCAATCCATCTCATATGTTGTCCCTCACACTCACTCAGTGGTCAGAGAAACCCCCATCATCCACATTCAAGAAGACCCTAAGTAGGAAACCCCTCCATCCACCATCATCATTGAACACCCTCCATCACCGCCACAACCCCAGTCACCACCCTCCAAAACCACCAATCCACCTCAAACCACTGGTCCAGAGTCGATGCAGCTTGATCCCCTAGAGAAAGAAGAGAGAGAACTCCCAAAAACAACCCAGGAGTTTCTTGAGCCGAGACCAGAATTTTTTGGTCCAAACCCATAAGTACCATAGAAGAGCCTACAGCTAACTGGAATGAACCTAAACACCCAGGACCAGGAGATTTTTCCTTTTGTGCCAGAAAAGGACACCTAAATGGTGGAGGAGCCACAAGATCAAAGTACCTAGCACATCCCCTCAATGACCAAGGTTGAGGGTGGCCAAGGAAGCATAACAGAGGGAGTTGATGGAAGTAAAGGGGAGGAGATACCAAAGGTTCAAAAGGAACCTGAGTCAACTTCCAGGCAGAGCGTGACATCCGTGCAGGAACAGATGGAGTTGGTTTTCCAAAACCCTCAGTAGTGCGTAGAGTTGTTGCAACTCTACCTGACCAGAACAGAGGTTCTGACACTCTTTCCCTCACTATTAAGTTTAATCTTGCACTAGGACCATCAATAGGGGAGGAGGAGGTAGAGACCCACTTGGAGCATTCAACAGCCAGTGGACTTCCACTAGAGACTCGAGCACCAAGAGACGCATCCCCTTCATTCATTGACCTTTCACAGTGACCAGTGACACACTTGGTTGGAATGATAAGAGAATCCATTGATCAAATAGAGCAGAGGCTCTAGTAGGCCGAGAGGTCTTCCAAGTATGCAAGAGAGAAAGCTCTCATTGCGCAAGCATGAAAGACACAATAATCACATGAAAATATCCAGGTCAAGTGTAGACTGGAAAGAGTGCAGGAAACGCTTGTTGAAGCCTCGCAAGAAATTAGGAAGGTCGCACCCAACTGCCTAAATCTAGGGATGTAGGAGATTCAGAGCATCAAATTGAGTTGTTCCAAGGAGCATGGACACAACTAGCAATTCGCATTGAGCATCTAGAAGTGCAGTTTCCACAGACTTATCAAGAAGCAAAGCAGCATCCTCGAAAGATACAGGAGCAGATGGAAAAGGTAGTGCTAGAAGGAAACAATGCCCAAGCAACACTACATAAGCACACAGTTGAGTGCACAAGGATGGGAATCATCACTAGACACAACCAAACCTTAGAGGATGTGTGCACAATAATATAGGTGTTGAATGAAGAAGTTACAACCACGATGGATCCGTTGGAGAAACAACAGAAGTTCGACCAAATCCAACAAACGGACAATGAACTGAATGCCCTATTTGAGGCACAATCCATAGGAAAGAAGGAGTTGCGTGACTTCTGGCCTATCATTCAGACAATTTACATGTAGATGCATCAATTTGATTCAACAACAGATTCTGAGTGGAACGTGTTGGTCGCATCCAAGCCCAAGGGATGTATTACAGAGGTGACCCAATAGTTCGTAGCAGAGGCATCACTCCTTGCCAGGAAGTGGCAAGATAAAGTTGGAAGATTTCAAGGAGTGAGGAAGCGAGCCTTGGAGTTGGTCTCAGAGTTGGGCCCTTCATTTGAATAGGAAAAAGAAGAGGAAGCACAAACAAAAGAGAAAAATGAGGACAAGGGAAAACAACAGTTTCTCCTAGAATTTGTGAAAGAATTAAGTACTTGACACGAGGGTGAGTCAAGGTTTGTGGTCGGAGCCTATTGGGCCCTTCATTTTTTGGATAATGAATTGTGCAAGTTTTGGCCTAGTACAAGTTGCACAAGATTCAAAAGAAGTTGGAAAACAAAGTGAGAAAAAGAAATATAAATCAATTGCGAAAAGGACAGCGCAACGCCAGCAAAGAAAAAGCGGTTGCAACAGAACAAGAAAGCGTGCAAGCCAAGACATAAGACACAACTTAGCTTCTATATAGGGATGAATATGATTGTAAAAGGGTTCGGTTGAATTGTGATTGTGTTCAGTTTGATCTTTCCCTTAGTGTTAGGTTGATGTCATAGTTATTGTATGTGGCTGAGAGGTCATAGTTTTGACTCTGTAATGTAATTTGTACGTGTTTTTGGAATTAGAGCTCTGCGACATGAGTCCAAAGCGAGGAGTCTGTAACAAAGCAATATTGTGTGTCTCTAAGTTTGTAAATAAAGAAAGATATGAAGATAATATGAAGAAGGATCTAAATTTTCAAAATATGTTGTGTCTTTCTGTGTTATACTTATGCATTACAGTACTTCTTTATGGTTGATGAGTTCCACATGATGTCTATGTGTTTAAATTCTTGTTCTCAACATAAGTAGTTCCAATTCTTGCATATACGAGTTCAGATATATTTTGTATTTAGATGTCTTACGCAAGATTGGGATGAATCTTGAAGGTTCTGTGAATCCTCCTAAGTCTCTTCCTTGCCCTTCCCTATCCAATTGTCTTAGCAACGCTTTGGGTGAGACTTCTTCTCTTCAGAGGGGATGAAAATGCCAGTGATCTAGACTACTCGGTACCTTTTTTTGGTAACTTGAGAAGGACCCTGGCCTATCAAACTTGCGCCAGTAGTCATCATGAGTGTCGTTACTGCTTCTATAGGAAATTGTGTCATAAACCATCATCGGTAAAAATCAAGTACGATAATATTTAATGTTAGAATATTCACCAATACTGGAGGGGGGGTGAATCAGTATTGAGCACTTTTTTCCATTTTTAACTTTAATCACATCATGTAAACATTAACTATTAACAATGACATTCATCATCACAAAAACTATACACAAAACATAATGATTTTTACATGGAAACCCAAATGGGAGAAAACCACGAAATTCTTTTTTTATATCATGTTAATATTACATTCATAGGAAGCACCAACTTCCAATATTCTCTAGCGAAAACTAGAAGGAGGTACCAACCCCCTAATTTACAGGAACCAACCTGAAGGAAGCTCCAACTCCCTCGTTTACCAGCACCGAATGGAATGAGGCACCAACCCCTTGGCTTTACCAGCTCCAACTGAAAGGAAGTACCACTCCCTAAAGCACATTCCCCAACCTGCTGAATGAAGACACCAATCTTCTCAACTAAGCACCAACTCAATAATACATCATCAATACAATATCTTCATCCACAGAGTACTTCTGACTTTACCTGCATGCTTCATTCTGTAGACAATCCTTCAAACCCTAGAAAGCCTCATAGAATCATTCTTAGAATGTAATCACTGAAGGAATCATCCTCTGATGGAAACATCATGGAAATTTAACAACCTTGTAGAAGAGAATACAACATCGCAACCTTATGGTAACATCACAAATTTATAGTAGAGTATACGACAACATCACAACTTCACAACATTGCATATGGCAGCCTCATAACCTTATACCATACCTTGAGAATAAGAAAGGGCTTAAGAGAATCCCTTAGAGTTCTCTTACACACCATAAAAACACCCCAACTCCTTGAGTGCACCTCATACTTGATATCCTCACTGGTTACTCTCAAAATGCAAAATTCTATCTTGTATTTATAGTAATTGTTTCCCCTAAAATTAGTTGAGCCGGCCTCAATTTTCTAGTTGGGATATCGGATGGAAAAACTCATATCTCATCATTCCTAAGGATTTAGAAAGACTTCCATATGTAGTTGGAAAGGTATTAGAATAATATTTCCAACCATGTAACTTGTGCTTTCATTTGATTTATTTATGTAGGGTAAAACTTCCCTCAAATATAGGGTATCCAAATCGACCAAAAATTAATACTTTCAACAACCTCCATCTTGCAATATTTATCTTGAACATATGCAAGCTTTTAATATTTATATTTGACATATTGTGGGCTCCATTTGTGTACAACTCAAAGTGGTCATGTGGTAACAACCACATGTTATATCATCCTATGAGGGCCATTCTTAAAATCTATTCCATAAGGGGACCACTTTGGAGTTATATACATTTATGTCAAGGCTCTTCAAGGCTTATTCAAGTGGACACATCATCATCACTTTTAGGGCTTCTGGGATTTTCTTTAGGGATTCTTCTAAGGTTGACATCAATGACAACCAATTTTCCAACAATCTCCCCCTTTGGCATTGATGTC